>PVHX01005847.1:0-64692 GCA_004024805.1 Geosciurus inauris | reverse complement strand
GGCCCTACTCATTCATTTACATTATCCACTTGGCCCTGAAGATAGGGTAACCATGTAATTTATTACCTGCACTACAGTGAAAGTCAGTCCTCTTATCTTCACCACGATAAAAGGTAAAAATCAGACATGTCCTAGACAGATCCAGGCACAGAGTAACCCCACCTCCAGGTGCCTGTATTACAATCTCTTGAGCGGCAAGTCTATGAGGAATGGGTGATAGCTTCCACAAAAATGAAGTCAGGGATGGATGTGGTGGTGTACACCTGTAATCCCAGCAGCTTGGGAGGCTGAGGCAGGAGGATTTTGAGTTCAAAGCCAGCCTCAGCAATTTAGAAAGACTCTAAGCAACTCAGCGAGACCCTGTTTCTAAAAAAAAAAAAATACATAAAAGGGCTCGGGATGTGGTTCAATGGTTAAACGCCCCTGGGTTTAATCCCTGGTACCCCACCACCAAAAAAAAAAGAAAGAAAGAAATGAAGTCAGGTATAAGCTTACCTTTTTAGATTTTCTATTCACTAACTCCTGACGAAGGGAAACATGTACTTCCAACTTCAACATATCAACATTGAGGATTACAACCTTCTTTTTCTGGCCAGATTCCACTTCCTGACCTGCAGTGTAGAATGAAACAAAGATAATCATTCTCTTAAAACAGGGTGCAGAGAGGACAGCACCTCTCCTGGGACCCTTCGACCCAAAACAGCAAAGAAGATATATTTCCTGGGTTTATTATGGACAACAGTTAGGGAAACCAAGGTGTTCAACCTGCACAGTTCAAGTTCAGGTGGACCTTAATTTCTGCAACCTGATAGAGAAAAATCTAGATTTATCCAATTATAAGAAAGGATTCATGCTTAACTCTTCTTTAACATGCTGTTAGTTATCTTAATTTGCATTCACACAACTCGGCATGCCAAAAGCTTCAGACAGAACAACTCCATCTACCTCTATATATTTGGAAATTCTATATCCAGCAGAGGAGCAACTGGCACAGGATCTTCCCAACAAAGCACAATGAGCAAACAAATGCACTCACTTGCCCGATGATACCTGCTGGCTCTCAAGACCAGGTCAGGCACTGGACCCCCACTGAACACCACAGAGCCATCTTCCAATACTTCTTGCACCACTAAATCGAGGACCATTCCTGGGGTCATCTCAGCCAGCGTCTGGATCAACACAGAGTCTGCCAAATGCCCAAAGGAAGCAGGGATTAGTTAAATGAAATAACACTATTCTTTTTCCTGTAGAAGTGTGCTGTCACAACGGAGGGCAGTGGACACTCGAACCACAGACAAGATGATTTTACAAAAATGTCCAGGATCTATGAAAGTTCTGTGAAAGGCAGACCTGGGCTACATGCTACTCCTACTTGGCCATAATTTATGAAATTGGCCAACAAATACCAGGAACACAGGATTTCCTTTGGTTTCTAAATTTTCAATCTCCCCTTCCAGGCCTCATGCAATTAATTTTACACAGTAGCTCAAAGTCTAAGAGGGACCTTTTATCATCCACTATATATTTACTGAATAAAATGAAGAGGTGAGTGAATTCAGAACAAATGCAAATCCAAGGCCATAGAACCAAGGGAAATTTTGGTTCCAACTCACAGAGGGGGCAAAGCAAACTTATGGGATTCTCATACTGACCTTTGTCTTAACCTGGGTGGTAAACAGAGGAGTTCATTTCAGAAATATTTACTAGGCTATGCATTTAATGATTTGCATGCTTTAATGCAGGTCATACTTGCATTAAAAAAATAAAGTTTAGTCGAGTGCAGTGGCACACACCTGTAATCCAAGCACTTAGGGAGGCTGAGACAGGAGAATCACGAGTTCAAAGCCAGCCTCAGCAACAGCAAGGCGCTATAAGCAACTCAGTGAGACCCTGTCTCTACATAAAACACAAAAATAGGGCTGGGAATGTGGCTCAGTGGTCAAGTGCCCCTGAATTCAATCCCCAGTACCAAAAAAATAAATAAAAATAAAGTTTGCCAATCCAGGTACAGTGGTGGCAGCTGTAGTCCCAGGTACTGGGAAAGGAGGCTGAGGCAGGAGAATTGCTTGAGCCCAGGAGTTCAGGGCCAGTCTGGGTAATAGACTTTTACCAAAAAAAAAAAAATTTTTTTTTTTTAAATTATGGAAAGTCTAACAACTTATCCTAACAATGGGTGTACTTTCAACACACACACCTCTGCTTGGGCCCTCATCCTTTGTTTCCTGCCCCACCAAACAGGCCCAGAGACCCTCACCTTGGTTGCTCATGAGGCTGCGCACACCCTGCAGTTCCTCCAGGCACTGACTCAGGAGGAGCAGGCTGGTGCTGGCTGGTTCTCCCAGAGTACAGTCTGACAGTCGTAGCGACAGCAGCATCCGCTGCTTCTCCTCATCCACATTGGTCACCTTTGCAACCACTGTCTGCCCCTCGACAAAGTGGTCGCTTGGAGTAGTCACAAACTTATCACTCATGATCTGAAGGGAAAAGTAGGCAGAAAATGGGAAAAATAAAGGAAGTCTCTATCAAGATAACCCATTTAACATGTCCAAAAATAGAGTGGGGTGAGGAGAAGGGGCCTGGGAAACTCCATTCAGCTCTCTTTGAGCACAGCTCTACTGCTCATGCATAAAATCATAGGAGAGAACTAGGCTGCCCAACCCAGCCTTCAGAGACGACATCCAGCAGAGAAGGCACCTTACTGGCAAACCAGAGACCAAGGCTGTTTGTGTCTCTAACTCCCACTGGTGACCCTCTTGCCCTCTCTAGGCATGTTTCTGGGGTCCTCTCCCATGTTCCCATTTAAAAAAAATTTCTGGCAGGGAATCCAATGAGACTTTCTTTGATAAAACATCAGGGGCAAGACCCATAAAGAGAAAAAATATTTATGAACAACCCATGGCAGGAATTAGCTCTGTGCCATTTGCTCAGTGTCATCTTACACTGAATCTAGTCTGAGCCTCTGTTCTTCTCTAGGTCCCAGTTTGTTTATCAGGCACAATGGAGGTGCAACTATAGGGTTGCTAGGATACTTTCCTGTCTGAAAAGTTTAAAATTCAATAATGGGCAGGGGGTTAATAATTTCAAGGCTGTTCTGTTGTCTTAACATCTCAAAACCGCAGAAGGCTGTAAAACCCGTACTAGGGTTGCTCAGGAAAGTCTATTTCCAATTCTGAACATGCTGAGTACAGAGTTCCGTCCTCTTCATACTGGAGACTAAATGGAGCCATGGCCTGCCCACCCAATGCTGCCATGTATGGAACAATAATTGACCTTTCTCCAGGACCACGTGGCAGGTAGAAAGTACAGCCAGGATCGTGGCTCCACACCCCCCACCCCCACACACACCTCAAGTGGTGCCTCTTGACTCCTTCAAAGGGTTAATTAAGTATCCTGCTCCTTCCCATCCCTTCAGGTTCTACAAACCTGGTGTTTAATTCATGCAACTGAACTTACAGCTTTGGGGGCCAGTCCACTAAGACCAGAGGGGAACTGGACAAACACACCATAGTCCTTGATGCTCTTCACAAAACCAATAAGCAGCATTCCAGTATGGATTTCTGAGAAGCTGTTGGGATCCTGACCGCCTTCTACTGAGGAAACCAAGGTTGGCTTCCTGCAAAGGAGCTAGTGGTAGGTACTCCGTCAAGGAAAGTTCCCAAAAGGGAAGATTAAATGTCCAGCTCTCCCATTTTCTTTTTCCACTTAATACTCTGCTATTTCAATGAGTCTATGTGTGTGCAGACCAGCAGCAGCATCACCTAGAGGATAGAAGAAGCCAAATTCTTTTTTATTTAAAAAAATTTTTTTTTTTAGCTATTGATGGATCTTTATTTTATTCATTTATGTATATGTGGTGCTGAGAATCGAACCCAGGGCCTCACACATGCAAGGCAAGTGCACTACCACTGAGCCACAACCCCAGCCCAGAAGCCAAGTTCTTAAGCATCACCTACCTAATCAAGGAGGGGCCTGGCCCTGTTTTAGCAAGCCCTTCAGGGACTTCTGATGCACACTAACATTTGAAAATCAGTTTTAGTCCTTTACTGATTAGCTCATCTCCAGACTACAGGAAGGGGACCAAAAAGGAGAGAGCTCATCCCCAGGGTCTAATAGCTGGGTCAGCCATTGTACAATTCTCTGACCCATCTTCACACCAACGAACCCTACTAAACTTCCTCTGCCACTTTATGATCTTATTTCACATTCTGTGAGAAGAGGAAGTGTCTTCCTTCAGTGTGCCCACATAAACCCTGAAGGGATTATTTATGAGCCCCATGTCCCCAAGGAGTAGAGGAGTAGGGAGAAAGGGCAAGAAGGGAGGACAGCAGTACCTTATTAAGTGTTCCAACCCAAGGGGCAAACACTGAATGTGCCAAGAGGACCACACATGCCACTGGCGCTGCTCCACTAGGTCTGTGTGTGCATTAACTCCTCCCCAAACCCCTGGACTCCTACTTTCCCCTGTAAAATTTTTCTTTTTTTTCTTTTTGGTACTGGAGGTTGAACTCAGGGGCACTCGACCACTGAGCCACATCCCCAGCCCTATTTTGTGTTTTATCTAGAGACAGGGTCTGAGTTGCTTACCACCTCACCATTGCTGAGGGTGGCTTTGAACTCGCGATTCTCCTGTCTCAGCTCCCCTAAGTGCTGGGATTACAGGCTTGCGCCACCGCACCCAGTTCCCCTGAAAAATTTCTGCCTACTCCACCCTGACCACCACTATTTGTGAGTAGCCCTTTCTCAGGCCTGCTTTTACTTTTCAGGCACAGGCTTCACCACTGGTTTGGCTTTATGGAACAATTTCTGAGATCAAATGCTTGATTTTTTCCCCCTATGAGGTTTCCAACTAAGCAGAGCTGGGTCCAGAATTTCCCACCCAAAGGCCCAGCCCTCACTTCACCCCACCTTCCATTGCCCCATAGAAATCAGTCAAGGATACAACATGTCTCTCACTCTGGCTCAGACACAGGACTCGGTGAAGGGTGTCGCCTGCCTGGAGCCAGCGATACAATAGTGGGCCGTTGGCAACGTGGTCTGACAAATGAGGTGTAGGGAGGAAAGCAGGGATGTTGTGGGGCAGGACAGCCACCTGAAGCCCATCTTTGGTCTTCTCTAAAACCTTCACATCCACCAACTGCTCAGGGAATAGAAACAAAATCTAGCACTTGTCTTGAATAGGCAGCAACCTAGTCAGGATCGGGCAGAAGTCAGAAGCACCAGATCACAGAGCCGGGAATCTCTGAGAGGCCATGAGCAGCGAGGAAACTTTCCTCCAAGTCCTCACCCCACCACCCACACAGGACTCATCTGTGGGCTCCTATCACTTCTTGCTAGTCTCTCCCCTGGGTCCCAGAGGAAAGAGGCTGGCCCTAGCGACCAGAGAAGATAAAGGCACTAGAACTCTGCTGAGAAGTCACCTGTAACAGAGCTTTCCTTTTAAAAGAGCTCCCAGGCACACAGGAAAAGAACATATATGAGGTCATCTCTCAAAAACTCCTCTGGCCCCAGAATCTCACGAGCCACCTTGATTTCTCTCCAACATGGGCTACAATACCCCATGTGTTAGTGGCTCCTCACTCTGTCAGTGTATGACAGAGTAATTTGTCTGAAGATTCTTAGTCCAAGTACCTGCCCCACATTGACGACTCTTCCTGTTTTCTGACCATGTCCCATACTCTCCCTCTCCTTCTTAGGCTCTGGATCATTCAGCAGTTTGAAGGATAAGAGCATCCTCTCTTTGGATGGCTCACAGTTCAGCACTGCAACCTTCACCACCTGGTGAGAAAGCACACATGTGGCTACCTGCTCAAGCAGCAGGCCTCAAGGCCCAGGAGCAACATGTCCTCCACCAGGGCTGCAGAAGCCTTGGGAGATCCATGAAGACCTTGGATCAGATAAGAATGCAGTGAGAAGAAGAAATGCACGGAGACAACACAGAATCCTCACAAACCAGGGCTGGGATTGTAGCTCAGCGGTAGAGCGCTTGCCTCGCATGCGTGAGGCCCTGGGTTCGATCCTCAGCACCACATACAAAGCCATAAAATAAAGACATTGTGTCCATCAACAACTAAAAAATATATTAAAAAAAAAAAAAAAAAAAAGAATCCTCACAAACCAGCTTTCTGAATAAAAGGAAGACATAACTAACTTTTTTGGTACAATCTTAAGTTCTAAAAAATTATTGTTTTGGGGGGCTGGGATTGTAGCTCAGCAGTAGAGCGCTTGCCTCACATGCGTGAGGCCCTGGGTTCAATCCTCAGCATCACATACAAAGCAATAAAATAAAGACATTGTATCCATCAATAACTAAAAAAAAATTTTTTTAAATTATTGTTTTGGGGCTGGGGTTATGGCTCACTGGTAGAGCACTTGTCTAGCATGTGTGAGACACTGGGTTCGATTCTCAGCACCATATATGAATATATAAAATAAAGGTCCCTCAATGACTAAAAAAATATTTTTTTAAAAAATTGTCTTTTCTAAACAGATATAAACTCACTAGTTTCATAGCAATGCCTCTGTGGAGACAGTGGTCTCAGAACAATTTCTGATGTTAAGGCACTAGTTCATTGTAAGTAATGACTAATTTCTTCCAGGCTGTGGGTCTGGGTCCATTCATTTGCCAGTAAGGGCATTTCTGTTCTATGCCCCACCCCCTCCATTTAGCTGGCTCAGGGCCCCTACATTATTTTGCAGGAACTATTTGTGCTCTATTCCTTGTTCTTGTAAAAGGCAGTCCTCCTGCTTATTACTCCTTCAGATTTTGTTCACAGGGTCATAAGGGTAGTGAAGC
Source organism: Geosciurus inauris (assembly GCA_004024805.1). Classification (NCBI taxonomy): domain Eukaryota; kingdom Metazoa; phylum Chordata; class Mammalia; order Rodentia; family Sciuridae; genus Geosciurus; species Geosciurus inauris. The sequence continues at coordinate 57,899 of PVHX01005847.1, read as the reverse complement.
CTGTCCAAAGGAAGGGTTACCTGGCCAATGTAAAAGACCCTCTCTGGGTCAGGGATATACTGGTCACTAAGCTCGTACTTGGGCACCAGTCCCTGCACATCGTTGTAGAACTTCACAATGCAGCCATAGTCCTTGACCCTGATGATGACACCATGTGTCTGTAGACCAGGCTTAGCATCGCCATAACAGGTAATGGCAGGTAGTTTAGATGTGACCAGAGTTTTCTTCAGGGTCATTATCAGCTTCTTGGCTTCAGGGTCACAAAGCAAAACCTAGGGGAAAGATAGTGGTCATCAAGTTACCTGTTATCAAGAAAGCCAGTGAACTGGTGCTGTAACCCCTTGAACCCAAAGGCCACGGGCAATTCCCCAAGAACCTGTTACCTTATTTCCTTTAATAATCTCAGCTGCAAATCCTGCCTGCTTCCTGCAGGATGACCATCAAGGCATATTAATCTCTACTTTGAGTGTATTTCCTTTCATGAGATGTGAAAACTATCCCTGTTGGCCATGCAGCAATGCTTACTATCTTACAGCACCTCCAGAATCTTCTGTTCTAGTAATTTTTACCTCATCTCACCTCCTGCCTAGTGGGTTATGCATCTAGTCTAATGGAATAAATGACAGGACCAATTTACCATGTCAGTATTGTTGTTTGTTCCCTCGACACTAAGACTGACTGAGGCAATTGTCTTTCAACCCTCAGAAGATAATCTCCTTAAGGGCAGAGAAACTCCTCTATTTTTATTTCTTGATTTTACTATATAAAATTTTGTACCAATGGGCAGTCATTACCTTTGTTGAGTCAATAACAACAAAATAAAGAAGAAAATCTAAGGTTGGGGGTGTAGCTCAGTAGTAGACACATGCTTAGCAAGCACAAAATCCTAGGCTCAAAAAGCCTCAGAAACTCACTCTGAGAGCCTGAATACACCAGGTCCTAAGCGAGGTGTTCTGTGTATCACCATGTTTAATCTTCACAACCCTATGAAGTTTCTCTTGGAATTCAAGCTTTTGTTAGAGACCACTCATACTTTGTGGCTTTGTCTCGGTTATTTCTATGCTTTGAACACACCCCTTGCTCTTCCACAACCTTCCAAATCCTAACTATTTTTTCCAGTTCAAATCTCACTTTTGCAAGAAATCCAGAAAGCATTAAGATCACACAGAGGGCTAGTGTTGTGGCTCAGTGGCAAAGTGCTCACCTAGCATGTGTGAGGCACTGGGTTAGTCTCAGCACCATATACAAATAAATTAAATAAAAGTCCATTGACCACTAAAAAAATACTAAAAAAAAAAACAAGATCACATAGAGCTAAATCTGAAAACTGGTTCTGCCATTTAATTAGCTGTGTGATACTGAGCAAGATTCTTACTTTTCCTTAGCTTTCATTTCCTGCCTGCAAAATGATGACAATATGTTTACTTTATAGGGTGACAAAATAAAATAACGCACATCAGGTACCTGTTATAGCAACTGGTACAGAATACATGCTGCATCGTAGTTTCATAATATCTATGATTCTGTTGTTCCAGCTCACCCTGCCCTCTCCTTTTTGAGACATGACCATAGCATACAGCCTACAATCAAACATGTGGCAAAAACATACTGGTTTCTCTCTTCCTATATGGATAGTTTAACTCCCAATCATACTACATAATTCTTTTTTTGGGGAAGGGGGGGTACCAGGGATTGAACTTAGGGGTACTCGATCACTGAGCCACATCCCCAGCCCTATTCTGTGTTTTATGTAGAGACAGGGTCTCACTGAGTTGCTTAGCGCCTCACCATTGCTGAGGCTGGCTTTGAACTCGCAATTCTCCTATTTCAGCCTCCCAAAGCACTGGGATTACAGGAGTGTGCCACTGCGCCCAGCCATACTACACAATTCTTAAGAACAGGGAATCATTTTTCCCAATGCCAGGCACACCATTGCACATATGCAGATGTTCTGCCCTTGCTTTATAGAAAAAGGCAGAAACTTCAACTCCATCTACTAAAAACCTCAAGAGACCCTTCAAGAGGCTCACCCGGCACTTGACCTCATCCCCAATGTGGTACTTCTTCTCCGGATTCTTCATTAGGATGTCAGCCAGGTGCATGGCAGGTACTAGGCCCCTCATTCGCTCACCCACCTTCACCAAGATCCCAAATGGCTTTATGGTCAGCACTGTTCCCTAAGGAATCCAAAGAAAAGATGCTAGGATGTTTCAGAATGGTCTTCCTTTTATCTTTTACAACAGAGATGTCACACTTTTTTTGAAGCCTACCTTACTGGGCTAACTACACATGTTATTCCAGATTTCACATGCATAAGCACATACCCACATTTATAGATAAGGATTTCATGAGGTTTATTTATGGAAGCCTTCACATCTTTTTGGTTGAGCATGTACTTTTTGTCTGCCCTGAAAATATATTCCCTAAATGCGGGGACTAAGTCTCCTAAGGAACAAACTACCAAAAAGGGGAGCTGTTTAATTAGAGCTGTTTAGAGCTACAATGTTGAAGGACAGGCAACTGGAACTGGCTTCTAATATCCCAGAGAGCTCATTTATCACAGAACTAACCTTCAATCTGCTCTAATAACCACCACCAAATCCCAAATCCCAGGACTATCACCTATTACCTCTGTGTAGCTGCTGCTAATTAAGACCTTACCTTGAAATTAATTACAAGTTTCTCAAGGGAAGAGAAAGAAATTCCAGTTAGCAAGCAGAGGCAAGGAACATGATTCCACATGTGTTAACAGGAAGACTAATGAGCTAACAGTTAACCTGTGAACTACAGAATGGTTGAAGGTGGGTGAGTATCTATGTATAAGCTTGAGGTCTTACCTTTACCACTGCCCCAGTTTTGATGTCATGATATCCAAGATATTGAGCTTCAATAATAGATCTAGGACAAAAGGAAAATACATGATTAAAGAAGCTTGGGCTAAGGTTGCCTAAAGTCAGCACTACCACAATCAGGCTGACAAGAAAAGAATCCCACTTCCAGCAAGGCCAGGATAAACTGAGAGCATATGCACACAGGCACACATCTGTACACCTCCACAAGGGCTAAGGGCAGACTTACGTCCGTAGAGAAAGCAACGCCAATTCATCCATTTGGCTGTAGTCAATAATTCTACACTTGTGAGTATTCCCTGGCTTGAAGGCCTCAGGATTGAAGACTTTCTTAGAATCAGAGAGATGGCTGAGCTGCAAAGTACCAAGTGATTGAGGACAAGCCAGAGACAACAGACCTAAGCCAGACTTCAAAGCACACTAAGATGACAACACATTTATCTCTTATCACAAAAAGAGTAGTTAGGCTGACTGTTAAAATAACTTTTCTCACTCTTTACTATCATAGAATCTCAAAACATCAGAGAATAATCTAGATTACAGGTTGGTAAACTACACTCATAAGGCAATGCCCATTTTTATGGAATAAACGTTTTATTCCATAAAATGATGGCACTTGCTTGTAATCCCAGAAACTTGGGAGGCTGAGGCAGGGAGGAGGACTGTAAGTTCAAGGCCGGCCTCAGTAACTGACCAAGACCTGATCTCAAAATATAAAAAGGCTGGATGCAGTGGCGCACACCTGTAATCCCAGCGGCTCGGGAGGCTGAGACAGGAGGATTTCAAGTTCAAAGCTAGCCTCAGCAAGGGTGAGGCACTAAGCAACTCAGTGAGACCCAGTCTCTAAATAAAACACAAAATAAGGCTGGGGATGTGGCTCAATGGTTAAGTGCCCCTGAGTTCAATCCCCGGTACCTCCCCCTGCCCAAAAAAAGAAATGAGCCAGGCAAGGTGGCGCACACGTGTAATCCCAGCAGTTCAGGAGCTGAGGCAGTGAATCTCAAATTCAAAGCCAGCCTCAGCAATTTAGCAAGATCCTAAACCACTTAGTGAGACCCTGTCCCAAAAACTAAAATGGGGGGCTGGGGCTGTAGCTCAGTGGTAGAGCGCTTGCCTGGCATGCGTGAGGCACTGGGTTCGTTCCTCAGCACCACATAAATATAAACAAATAAAGATATAAAAAATACAATAACATTTAAAAAAAAAACAAAACTAAAATGGGCTAGAGATCTGGCCCAGTGGTACAAGGCCCCAGTTCAATTCCTAGAACCCCCCCACCAAAAAAAAAAAAAAGAAAGCAGAAAAGGACCCATGTATCTCCAAACTCCTTCCAATGACAAGATCCTGACCAAACAAAGGCTTCTTACCCGAGCATAGGCCAGAGCCCCATCCTTCAACCTGAAGGTGGCCCCAGCCTTGTTGAAAAACCCCTGGACAGTAACATCATCCAGCACAGCTCCTAGGTGCTGGCAAGAGAGCCGGGTGAGTGGGCGCCCAGGTTGCAAGAAGATAGGGTGTAGGCTTAGGCGCACAACTCTTGTCCGAGGATGAACACAAAGGATGCAGGCCCTTACCTGGAAAAAGGAAAGGCAGAATGAGCAGCAAGAGGCACAGAGCAGATACCCTGCAGCAGTCCTTCTGAGGGCCAAGATTTCGCATGTGCTGACCACACATGAAAGTACTAATATCTTTAGTAAAGTCAGCTTGGACAATCGAGTACTATAAGGAAAAGTTAAACAGAAGTCCTGTAAAACAACATCTGACTGAATCCATGCTTACTAAACCACAAGCCCAGGAAAAACATATATTAGGGGTCCCCTCAATACCAAGAAGGTAATAATGCATATACAACAGAAAACACATAATGGTGTCACTACAGCAAAAACTCAACTTATGTTTTTGCTATAGCGACACCAAGAAGCCTGAACCAGCTGGGCATGGCAGCACAGGCCTGTAATCCAAGCTACTTGTGAGGCTGAGGAAGGAAGATCACAAATTCAAGACCAGTCTGGGCAACTTAACCAAGACCCTTGTCTCAAAATACAATGTAAAAATGGCTGGTGAAATAAACAAATGGGCAAATGAATTAAACAGACACCTCTCAAAAGAAGAAATACAAATGGCCAACAAACGTATGAAAAAATATTCAACATCATTAGCAATTACAGAAATTCAAATCAAAACTACACCGAGCCGGGTGCAGGGTGCATGCCTGTAATCCCAGCACTTTGGGAGGCTGAGACAAGAGAATTGTGAGTTCAAAGCTAGCCTCAGCAATGGCGAGGCGCTAAGCAACTCAGTGAGACCCTGTCTCTACATAAAACACAAAATAGGGCTGGGGATGCGGCTTGGTGGTCAAGTGCCTCTGAGTTCAGTTCCTGGTACCAGAGAGGGAAAAAAAAGAATAAATGCTGGAGACAATGTGAAGAAAAAGGAAAAGTTTTACTCTGTTGGTGGGACTATAAATTAGTACAAACATTATGGAAATCAGTATGGAGGCTCCTCAAAAGACTAGATGTGGAAACACCATATGATCCAGCTATACCACTCCTTGGTATTTATCCTGAAGAATTAAAATCATCATACTATAGTGATACTATGATAATACTTGGTTCTAAAGTATTCTAATGATACCTATGTTTACAGCAGAACAATTCACAATAGCCAAACTATAAAACCAGCCTAGGTATCCATCAACAGATGAATAGATAAAGAAAATATGGTATATATATACACAATAGATTTTATTTAGCTATTAAAAAAGTCATGTCATTGGTAGGAAAATGGATTGAATTAGACACCATTATGGTAAGTGATATATGTCAAATTCAGAAGGTCAGTGGTCATATTTTTTCTCTCATATGTGTCAGCTAGAGAAGAAAAAGGAAAAGAAAGGTTGGGGACAGGGGGCAAGAAGGAATCTCATGAAAATCAAAATCAAAGGGAGATCAATAGACAAAAGAGGCCAAGGGATGAGAAGTGAGGAAGTGCTGGGGAGTGACATCGGCCAAGTCACATTGTGCATATGTATGAATATGTAACAACAAATCCCATCATTATGAACAACTATAATGCTCCAATTTTAAAATGTGGGGGAAAAAAGGCTGGGGATGTAACTTGGTGGTTCAGTGATCGAGCACTTGCCTACCATGTATGAGATTTGATCACAAGGCCAAAACATGCAAACTTTCTCAACTCTGTGTGTAAATATGACTACAAAAGAAAAATATTATCACAAACAGGTTTGGCAAAATATTAAAAGTATTATCTGAAATCCCAGCACTTAGGGAGGCTGAGACAGGAGAATCGCGAGTTCAAAGCCACCCTCAGCAACGGCGAGGCACTAAGCAACTCAGTGAGACCCCGTTTCTACATAAAACACAAAATAGGGCTGGGGATGTGGCTCAGTGGTCAAGTACCCCTGAGTTCAATCCTCAGTACCAAAAAAAAAGTATTATCACTGGGTGGAAAAATCTATTTTTTCTTAATTTTTTTTCCTCTATAGTATCCATGAGAATGCAGTACTGTTAAAAAATTAAATCATTTGAGGATTTCAAAAATTCTGAATAGCATACTGGCATATCCTTCTCAAACACCTATATGTACTGTAGAAAATCCAAATATTTAGATAGATATAGAATAATCACCTAGGGTTAATCATAATTCAAGATTGCACAATCTTCCAGTGTTTTAACCAGGTGATTCTTTTTAATTATTTTTTCAAATTGGATTTATACTACTCATAGATCTGTTGTTTTGTGTGGCGCTGGGGATCAAACCCAAGGCCTCAAGCATGCTAAGCAAGCATTCAACCACTGACCTATATCCCCAACCTTCACAGAACTTTTTAGAAGCATGTTTTTCTATTTAAATGTATCTTCCTATGGTAAATACCCTTCCAAAATACTTTAAAATTATAAAAGCAAGCTGGGCACAGGCCTGTAATCCTGCAGCTTGGGAAGCTGAGGCAGGAGAATCACAAGTTCAAAGACAGCCTCAGCAACTTAGCAATGTCCTGAGCAACTTAGCAATATCTTGTCTCAAAATAAAAAATAAAAAGGGCTGCAAATGTGGCTCAGTGGTTAAGTGCCACAATTCAATCCTTGGTACCATCTATGCCTTCTCTAATTTCAGCCCAAGCACTGGTAGTTTCTTGTGCTCCTTCCAAAACACTATCATTCCCCTCATCTCCTCTCTATATACCTGTACATATGCAGTGCTAGGACCTTCCCTGAGGCTAGCTGGGACACTGAACAGCTGCCTGAGACACAGATGGAATCAAGAAAAGGTAGGTGCAACATTTCTTACCACTTGGTTTGAGAAATATGTTCCAACTTTTTTGGGTTCCAGGTGCATAAAGTCAACAAGGCCCGTGAAGAATGTGAGAAAGTTTAGCTTAAGACCAAACTTAGTCACCTAGAAATAAACACAACACATTATAAAAAAACATTTCTCTGGGCTGGGATTGTAGCTCAGTGGTAGAGCGCTTGCTCGCATGCGTGAGGCCCTGGGTTCGATCCTTAGCACCACATACAAAGCAATACAATAAAGACATTGTGTCCATCAACAACTAAAAAAATATTTAAAAAAAAAAAATTTCTCTGAAGGAATCAATGAAAGTCACTGTTCAGCTGGGCTCAGTGGCGCACACCTGTAATCCCAGCAATTTGGGAGGCTGAGACAGGAGAATGGGGAGTTCAAAGCACCTCAGCAACGCCGAGGCACTAAGCAACTCAGGGAGACTCTGTTTCTACATAAAACACAAAATAAAATAGGGCTGGGGATGTGGCTCAGTGGTTGAGTACCCCTGAGTTCAATCCCCAGTACCAAAAAAAAAAGTCATTGTTCATAGTAAACACTGGATGCCACATTATCCACAATAACTGTATTTCTCTCCCCCATCTAACCTTTATCAATCTTTCTTCCTATAAAATTAACTGGCAGGACAACTCCAAGCACTGGCTATTTCTTTATTCAGGAAGCTCACCTCCCTGCCGGCCAATACCAGACATCAACCCTCCTATCCTCTGGGATTTCTCAATGGAATGCGAGGAGCTTCACACAGGTATCCTTGGGGAACTGCCAGCCTCACAACTTGGATAAACTATGGCTAAACAGCTTATCACTTAGTTGTGGAGGGAAATTTCATAGCATAAGCCAAAAGAGTTAATGGTAGGGGTTAGTACAGGGCACAGTGGAACCCTGTCTCAAATTTACACATGCACGCACGCACGCACGCACAAAAAGATGGGGAGCTAGGGATGTAGCTGAGTGATAGAACACTTGCCTAGCCCTAGGTTCCATCCCCAGTACCACTAAATAAACATATATGCACACATAAAAAGATAAGGGTTAGGAGGAATGAGAGTTTTGTTTTTTTTTTTAATTTTCTTTGTAGTTGTAGATGGACAGAATGCCTTTATTTTATTTGCTTATTTTTTAATATGTGGCGCTAAGGATTGAATTCAGTGCCTCACACATGCTAGGCAAGCACTCTGCCACTGAGCCACAGCCACAGCCCGAGACAGTACTTTATTATAAGCCTTTTACTACCATTTGACCTTTTAGATCAGCACTGTTCAGCAGAAATATACTAGAAGCCACACATGTAACTTTAGTTTCCTAGCGGTCATTTTATTTTTCCCCACATTACTTGGAATTGAATTCAGGGCCTCATGCACGCTGGGCAAATACTCTACCACTGAGCTACATCTCCAGCCCCTTTTAGTTTATCCTGAAACAGGGTCTCTCTAAGTCACCCAGGCTGGCCTTGAACTTGTGATCCTCCTGCCTTGGCCTCCCATGTAACTGAGATTCTGAATAGCTGGGATTATAGGGCTGCACCACTGTGCTCACTTCCTGACAGTCACATTTTAAAAACCACAAAGACACGGTGGCTCACACCTGTAATCCCAGCACTTTGGGGGGCTGAGACAGGAGAATCGTGAGTTCAAAGCCAGCCTCAGCAATGGTGAGGCGCTAAGCAACTCAGTGAGACCCTGTCTCTAAATAAAACACAAAATATGGCTGGGGATGTGGCTCAGTAAGAGTGCCCCTGAGTTCAATCCCCAGTAGCAAAAAAAAAATAAAATAAAAATAAAAAATAAAACCCACAAAGAAACAGATAAAATGTATTTTAATAATAGTTTACTTGACCCACTATGTCCAAAATGGTATCATTTTAACACACAGCACTAGACACATTCCAAGTGCTGAATGGCTACATGTGAATAGTGGATACTCTTGAGAGCACAGTCTAAATGATATGCAAGTTCATACTTTAACAAAAATTACTTTCACTTTGTAATTGGTAAGAATGAACAGCTTACCTTCTGTACCTGGGCTTTGACCACCAGTCCTGGTAGCAAGTTATTAAGGGTCCAGTTTTGCTCCTCAGTAGCAATGGCAGTAGAAATTTCTGAATGTCCTATAGACAGACTAACAACTCCTCCATTGCTTTTCACCTCTTCAATTACACAGTTCAAGTATTGACCCACCTTCAGTTTAGCACCTGAAAACACATCCCCAGCCCCCCAAATAAAAAATATCTCTTTGGAGAATGAGAAGGACTTTAATATGAGCCTGAGCAACACCTGAAGAGATCTACGGCCTACATGCCCAATTAGCATCTAATATTCCCCATATTCCCAATCATTAAGGGGCCAACTACAAAAAGGAATCTGAAATTCAACTACCCCACAAAAACATGAAAATCTCAACAAGCCAGGGGAGTGCTGGTTTAGAGGCCCTGGGGCCCCAAATTCAGTGAAATCTTCTAAGTGAAGAAAACTGAAAATGGTCCATCAGATTTCAGTGAGACCCTACCACTCCCTGGGCCTTTAAACATCTTCCCTTCCTTATCAGCTAGAATTAACCACCGATTTTCCCAAAGCTAAACAGCCTTCAGGGTTACCATTCTGTTTTGTTATCTGCAAACTGCCATTTAAATATAATCCCCATATGCACCACCACCTCACCACCATGCAGGGGCCTCTCTTCTTGCTTACTTTTGTTCTTTTTTTCTTTTTTTAAATTTTTTTTAATTGTAGATGGACAGAATGCCTTTATTTTGTTTATTTTTATGTGGTGCTAAGGATCAAACCCAGTACCTCACACATGCTAGGCAAGTGCTCTGCCACTAAAGCTACAGCCCCAGCCCACCTTTGTTCTTTTGTTGGATGTAGTCCTGGGCTTTCTGCAGTGGCAGAAAAGCTCTGGTTCCACAAACACCAATGTCCACTAGGTAGCCATGGTCTTCCAGGCTGGATACAGTGCCTGTCAGCAGCTGGGGGGAAGAGAAAGCATCCCCAAAAGTTCTAAGTCAAATGCAATGGGACACATGACAAACATCCACTTCCAAACATGAATGTTTTCACTTTTAACCTTGACACTATGCCATAATCACAAGCCCCACTTTTAAACTTTAAGCTACAATCCCACTAGAGGACAAAAGAGGAAAAGACATCAACTTTCTTTCTCCTAATGCCCGGAGGATCTTCCAGTTTCCAGAAAGTGAGGAGTGTTATACACAGTTAAATTATGAAAGGACAGAGCCTGAAGATTTTTCAAAAGATAGGAAAGACTCAATGTTACACAAAGAGGTATGAGCTGTAGGCCCTGCAAGATCACTCCCAGAACACAACCATCAATAGAATTTGGAACTACCATTCCAGCCATCATCATGTCTTCTCTAAGCACCTTCAAGACATCAAAAAAATCCTCTAACCTCCTTCACATTTTGCAGGAAGCAGTGTGGCTCTGACTTAAACCTTTGAGACCACGTTCTCAAATGTAGAAGAGAAAGAATATCTGCCTCATAGGTTGACTGTGAGATAAAAGTGCTTAAAACAGTACCTATCATGGAGAAGGCTCTCCACACTTGGCAATTTCCTGCAACTTGGCTAACTTACTTTTATTCCCTTTTTAACCAACTATATTCCTTCCAAGCTTTCTAGGTCCTTCTCAAATATCATTGCTTTTAACCAAATGTTGCAAAATTACAGTCATCTTCTGCCCCTTAAATACCAGAGTACTTACTTGTATGGTTGCAGGTTATTCTTTTGTACCTACTGAACTTGAAGGATCCAAGCCAGGACTAAATTCTCCTTAATTTACACAGGGATGGATATGAAGTGACAGAGTATCCACTAAAAGCTGACAGACTTATGGCCCCTTCTATCATATCTCTTGCTCTCAGCAACCTTCAAGCATTCCACACAAATGCCAAAAGGCCTCTGAAAAAGACTTAATCTGTGAAGAAGTCCTGGTAAGGCACTATGAGGAACTCCTTACCACCAGCCAGCCCCTGACTAAGGCTCCCTGGAAGCATTTTAGTGTGCTACCAGCCAAACCTGAACTTGTTTGCCCTTTTTTCCCTCTAAGACAATAAAATTAGGCACAATTCTTCAATGTTCAATAGGCACCCAAAGCACTCAGGAGACCTTCCCTCCAGAAAAAAATCTATCTCTGTGTGTAGCCGTTAAGATGAAAGTAAAAGGATGTGGGGAACGGAGAAGGCAAGCTGCCTGCTCCTCTTCCCTGACCCCAGATACATACCATGCCAGGCTTCAGAGCCTCAGCACTCAGCACTCTGTTGACATTTTGAGGGTTCAGAGATAGCTTGACACTTTTTTTGCCCTTCTCCGTGACACTCAGACTGCTCACCACACATCTCACCAGCATTCCAGGTGAGAAAAGTTCAGGCAAGCGTAGCAGGTCCTGTATAATACCAATGAGAAAGAAATAATACATCCGCTTCCCCTGAACCAAGAATACACTGCCTTGGCTTCATGGCTTCTCATCCTCAAACCCAAAGAAACCCAAAAGTGAATGAAGAGTAACCATTCACCCACAAGGGAAGATGAATCTGAGGCCAAGTCACAATCTTGAATCTTGAATCTTGAATTTCAGCATAAGGTCTCCAAATAACAAGCAGTTGTCAATGACTCCTCAGAAGAGCTGTCTATATTTACTGTCTCTGCTTCATCTACTACTCACTCTTCAGCTCAAAGCAAACTGCTTTCCACTCCTCTCATTCCACCATTTTCTCTCCCAAGAAAAATCACCAAGCCGGGTGTGGTGGCGCAAGCTTGTAATCCCAGTAATTTGGGAGGCTGAGACAGGAGAATTGCCAGTTCAAAGCCAGCCTCAGCAACAGCGAGGCACTAAGCAACTCAGGGGGACCCTGTCTCTAAATAAAATGCAAAATAAGGCTGAGGATGTGGCTCAGTGGTCAAATGCCCCTGAGTTCAAACCCCAGTACCAAAAAAAAAGAAAAATCACCAGTAACCTCCATGTCTCTAAACCCAATGATCTATTTTATAGTCCTTCTCTTAAGTGACATTCATTTATTCATTTGTTCATTTACTGGTGCTGACAACTCAACACAGAATCCCATGCATGCTAAGCACAGGCTCTACCACTGAGCTGCATCCCCGGCCCTCTTATGTGACCATTAAAAACATTTAACACTGAGGCTGGGGTTGTGGCTCAGTGGTAGAGCACTTGCCTACCGCGGGTGAGGTACTGGGTTCGATCCTCAGCGTCACATACAAATAAATAGATAAAAATAAAGTTATGATAAAAAAGTCAACTTTAAAAAAAAAATTTACCACTATTGACTACTCCTTTCTTTAAATATTTCCTCCCTTGTTCCCAAGACACTTTACTTGATGGGTTTAATTTCTATCTCTCTGGCCCCTCCTGCTTTTTCTGACACCAAGTCTTCTTTAATTCAGCAATTCAGAAATTAAAATACAGTATTCACTCTGGACTCAGTCTTGTAGTCTCTTCACTACAATTAGCTCCCCATAAGCAACTTCTTCCCCTTCATATCTTCAATCACCACCTATACCAAGACCCACACATTTGTGTCCAGCCCAGACTTCCCTGAATGAGAAAGCACCAATCCACCAGCTGTCTCAACTGTACCTCAAACTCAACATATCAGAGTCAAATCACAATCACCTCTCACATAAGTCATGCACAGCAAAAACCTAGGACTTGCCAGGTGCGGTGGCTCATGCCTGTAATCCCAGCACTTTGGGAGGCTGAGACAGGAGAATCGCCAGTTCAAAACCAGCCTCAGCAACGGCGAGGCTCTTAGCAACTCAGTGAGACCCTGTCTCTACATAAAACACAAAATTGGGCTGGAGATGTGGCTCTGTGGTCAAGTGCCCCTGAGTTCACCCTGAGTTCAATCCCCAGTACTAAAAAAAGAAAAGAAAAAACAAAACAAAACAAAAAAACACCTAGACTTGTCCCAGCCACCTCTCTCTGCCTCACCACCCATGTGGAATCTATCATCAGGCAATGGCTTTACCTTCGCAGTCATTGGTAAATCCTAGACCCAAGCTGCCAACAATCTCAGAGCCTAGACTATTACAATATCCTCCTAACTGATCTGTAAGAATCTTCTTATGTCTTTTCAATCTATTTCCTAACTTGTCCATGTGTCACCCATCCCAGTAAGGACAATTCAAGTACGTCCTATTGATTCTAGAATTTAAAATCAACCCTTAATATTGTCTACAAAGCGTGTATAATCTGGCTGTATAATATGGCTTCCACTCAGGTCTCTCACCCCATCTCACACTGCACTCTCCCTTGCTGTCTCTACTCTAGCCATACCAGCCTTTTCTCTGTTAACATAGCATACATCTTCTACCTGAACTTCTTCCTTTCTGTACCCAGGAAGCCCTCATTCTTCAGATCTCAGCTCAAGCATCCGTTCCTCATAAAGATCTTCCAGATTCTTTGGACTAAGTAAAAATCCCTTTATTGGGGCTGGGGTTATGGCTCAGCGGTTGAGCGCTTGCCTCACATATATGAGGCACTGGGTTCGATCCTCAGCACCACATAAAATAAAGATATTGTGTTCATCTACAACTACACAAAATATTTTTTTAAAAATCCCTTTATTTGTTTAAAAGAAAAAACACACAACACACACACACACACAAAAACTCACCTTATTATAAACTTCATTGCACCTTTACCTTTCCTTCTTAGAGCATTTAGCAAAGTGGTATTTTTCATTTGAGTACCACCTACTTCCAGTAACAGGTTCAACACAGATTTCCCTTACCTTCAGAGGTTCTTCTTGTGTCACCTGTTCGTTCAGCATTTTGGTGTAAGCATCACATATTTCAGTTACTTGCACAAATCCCTGGAGGCCATTGGGGAGACTTATCACCAGTTCAAGCTCATTTACTTCTTTCACACAACCCAATATCCTCATTCCCTCACATAGGGACTAGAAGAGAAAAAAGGAAATGTGTACAGTAAGGAAGAGAACAATGATGGTGAGATTAGAGGATCTGGCTTCTAGCACCAAATGCAACATTTAAAAGCTATGGGGATTTTATAAATGAAAAGAAAAAAAAACCCACTTAAGTGTGAACGTATATATGTAGCAGATATCTGAGCACTATAAAAGGTCGACAGGCAACAGTATTAACAGCACTGAGTTACTGGAGGACACTTATGCTTTTTATCATATCCCAAAGCAACCCAAATTCAAATGCCTGGCATATAGCACAGTAAAGGATACAGGCCAGGAGAGACAAAAGTACTGTAAAGTGCACATGTTGGCTCTGAAGAGTGCAACCACTACACAGCTCCTTGTGACCATAAACATGAAGAAACATGGGCACTTAAAAGTTTTAATGAGGGCTGGGATTGTGGCTCAGCGGTAGAGCGCTTGCCTCGCATGCGTGAGGCGCTGGGTTCGATCCTCAGCACCACATACAAAGCAATAAAATAAAGACATTGTGTCCATCAACAACTAAAAAAATATTTAAAAAAAAAAAAAAGTTTTAATGAGGAGTCAGAATCACATTTTCATGTAAAATCTCCACTTTTCTACTGTTGGATCTAAATTAAACAATTTTTTAAGTAAACAAGACAAACAAGATATTCCTACAGGCTGAATCTTTCCCCTCAAATCATTTGACTTCTTTTTTTACAACTAATATATATATCAGGAGCTGGGCACAGTGGTGCACGCCTCTAATCCCAGCACTTTGGGAAGGTGAAACAGAAGAATCGCAAGTTCAAAGCCAGCCTCAGCAACGGTGAGGTACTAAGCAACTCAGTGAGACCCTGTCTCTAAATAAACACAAAATAGGGCTGGGGATGTGGCTCAGTGGTCAAGTACCCCTGAGTTCAATCCCTGGTACCAAAAAAATAAATTAATAAAAAATAAATAAAAAGCCAGCCTCAGCAACAGCGAGGCGCTAAGCAACTCAGTGAGACCCTGTCTCTACATAAAACACAAAATAGGTCTGGGAATGTGAGTCAATTGTCGAATACCCCTGAGCTCAATCTCTAGTACCAAAAAAATCAATCAATCGATCGATCGATCAATCAGGAGTTAATAATGTAAAATTTTAAGAACATAAAGCACATCACATCTGAGGTAGCTTCACTTTCATACAATGAATGGGTAGCCTGGCACTGAAGCAATATGCCTGTAATCCTAGTCACTCAGGAGGCTGAGGCAGGAAGATCACAAGTTCAAAGCCAGCCTCAGCAACTCAGCAAAGCCCTAAGCAACTCAGCAAGACCCTGTCTCAAAATAAAAAGTAAAAAGGGTTGGTGATATGGTTAAGTGCCCTGAGTTCAATCCTCAATGTCAAAAAATAAAAAATAAAATAAATGGGTAGAATGACTGCTAAATTTTCTGTCAGTTCAAACCTCTGAATCTATTAAAAATCCCATGAAAACACAAACAAGACCACAGCACCTTTTTAAAAAGGAAGACCTCCAGCACTGGTTAGCAATCAAAGGAAGTAAGACTCAACGTTTGCAAAAATCTTATACACATACATAAAATCTATACATAAAAGGAAAAAATGAAAGAAAAGCAAGAAAGAACACACAAACTTAATCAAGATAATATGTCAAAAAGAAAACCAAACTAACAAACCTCAACACTAAGAATTTCAAATTTCTCTTTGATACACTTGCTGTTTCCTTTTTTTTCAATTTTCAACTTTTTTGTTTTTGCTGGTCCTTTCTGGCTCTTTTTCCTTTTGGTAGAATCTTCTTCAGTGGAAATCTAAAGCAGAAAAAAGATCCACAAATATCTAAAAGAATGAGAAACAGCAATCCTGGTCTTTCCCTCACATTTCAGGTCATCAGTCACCTTGTTTTATTACTTTGCTATTCTCCCTCTCCACTCCCAACTGTTCCTTTAATTCTTGCTGTGATCCCAACTCTCCCATTCAGCCACCACTGTCAAAGTCTGAGAAGCCTCCTTCATGTTCCCAAAGTCTTTTCTTTCCTGTATTCTTCCTCCTTTGAATGGATGAACACTGAGGTTCCCCAGTTTAAGAAGCAATATGGAACATTGCATAAAGACAAAATCTGGGGTCAAGTGACCCAAGTTAAACTCCCAAACTCTTCCATGATAAGCTATGCAGTTTTAGTAAACATATAACCTACCTGAGCCTCGGTTCCTCATGATGGAATGGCAATTTCTACTTTATAGTATAGTTGGAAAGATTACATAATATAGATCTAAGGCTATGCACTCAAATGTTAGTTCCCTCTAGCATATGGAATACAGTCTACTTGAGGTGAGACTATAAATTCTAATGCAAATTCTGACCATTATACGTGGCAAGGACCCCATTTAAAAATATAATAATCAAACTGCTTTTTTTTTTCTATCTTTAACCAACATGGCACAGAATTCCTAAGGACAAGGTACAACATTACTTTAAACTCAAATACTAAATGTTATGCTTCAAAAATACAGCTTTGTGATGGTATAGCTTCTCTAATGAGTTCAATTACAGAAGTGAACTTCAACAAAAAACAAAAGTAGAAAATAACACAGTCTCAAACACAGCTCATTCTTCACAAGGATGCTAGCGAGAAAGTCTCTAGTGAGTCTCACCAAAACAGCATACAACCTACATCAAATAAGTTGTCTTGTTCAACTGACTCCTGGAATGATTTCTCTAATTTATGGGTCTTTCTTGTACCCCCTCGGGGGAAGCTTTCTTCTACAGTTGCCATATTTGGGTCTCCTAAAAACAATGCAAAGAATAATGATGAGATGTAGCACTGATGGCAAGTTTCATACAGGCTGTGATCAATGAGCGAGAGAACCTTCTAGCAATGTACAAGACAAACTTTTCCCCCTGTATTTTTTATTGGTGCATTATAGTTGTACATAGTGGTGGGATTCACTGTTACATATTCATACATATATACAATACACTTTGGCCAATAGCACTTGCCAGCACTCCTTGGTCCCTTTTCTCTGTTCTACTGTTCTCCTTTTGATTTTCATGAGATCCCCAGACCCCAACTTTCTTTTTCTTTTTTCTCTAGCTTCAACATAGGAGAGACAACAACTTCTGAATTTGGCTTATTTTGTTTAACATAATGGTCTCTAGTTCCAACCCTTTGCCAACCAATGCCATAATTTCATCTTTCTTTATGGCTGAATAAAACTCCATTGTAGATATATACCACATTTTCTTTATCCATTCCTGTTTGTGAGCACCTAGGCTGGTTCCATAGTTTGGCTACTGTGAACTATGCTGCATAGTGTACTATTATGCATGTATATACTGCAATAATATGATGACTATACATGTAATACACTATGCATGTATTGCGATAATATGATGACTTTAATTCTTTAGGATAAACACCAAGGAGTAGTAAAACTGGGTCATATGAAGATAAGATTTAAGACTATGACAGATGGTTGAGATATCAGGCCTCTGTTAACCCTTTTTTTTGGGGGGGGGATACTGGGGATTGAACTCAGGGGCAATTGACTGCTGAGCCACAACCCCAGCCCTATTTTGTATTTTATTTAGAGACAGGGTCTCGCTGAGTTACTTAGAACCTCCCTGTTGCTGAGGCTGACTTTGAACTCATGATCCTCCTGTTTCAGGCTCCCAAGCCACTGGCATTACAGGCATGCACCACCGTCCCCAGCTTGTTAATCCTTTTTTTTTTTTTTGGTACCGGGAATTGAACTCAGGCGTACTCGATCCCTGAGCTACATCCCTAGGCCTATTTTGTGTGTTATGTACAGAAAGGGTCTCACTGAGTTGCTTAGCACCTTGCCATTGCTGAGGCTGGCTTTGAACCTGCGATTCTTCTGTCTTAGCCTCCCAAAGTGCTGGGATTACAGGCATGCGCCACCATGCCCCACTTGTTAATCCATATTTTATCCTTCCAAATATTTCTGCTTCAAAACCACAAATCACTCACCTTCCTTCATGAAAAGGACCTACAGATTTAATGTAGCAAATACTCATTAAGCAGCTACAGTTATGTCAGAGATACAGAAATAAATACGTAAACACTTACCTTCAAATGCACTCCTTTTGAAAGATAAAATAAGCTGGGTACAGCAGTGCACACCTGTAATCCCAGCAATTCAAGAGGTTGAGGCAGGAGGATCTCAAGTTCAAGGACAGCCTCAGCAAGTTCTAGGAGAGCCTGGGTAATGTAGTAAAACCCTGTTTCAGGATAAAGGGCTGGAGATGTAGCTCAGAGTAAAGCACATCTGTGTTCAAAGAAAAAAAAATTACACAAGTAATTTTAAAAAATCAGGTCGGGTGCAGTGGCACACGCATAGAATCCCAGCAGCTCAGGAGGCTGAAGCAGAAGGATCATAAATACAAAACCAGCTTCAGCATTTTAGTGAAGCCGTAAACAACCAAGCAAAACTCTGCCTCAAAAAATAAAAAGGGGGCTGGGATTGTAGCTCAGCAGTAGAGCGCTTGCCTTGCATGCGTGAGGCCCTGGGTTCGATCCTCAGCACCACATACAAAAACAATAAAATAAAGACATTGTGTCCATCAACAACTAAAAAAAATTTTAAAAAATAAAAATAAAAAAATAAAAAGGGCTGTAGATGTGACTCGGTGGACTTAACCACTCCTGGTTCAATCCCTGCTACCAAAAAAATAAAATACAAATTATATTATAAACTATAAACAAAGAGCTTGGAAGTGGTACTTCAGTAAAGAAGGTAAGCTTCATAGGAAGATGCTTTTGAGCTCAATGTCAAAAGATAAATAGGGGGCTGGGGTTATGGCGCAGTGGTAGCGTGCTCGCCTAGCACGCATGAGGCAATGGGTTCGATCCTCAGCACCACATAAAAAAATAAAATAAAATAAAGATATTCTGTCTACCTACAACTAAAAAATAAATATTAAAAAAAAGATAAATAGGAATTTTATGGGTAGGAAAGTAATGTGAGAAAAAGCATGAAAAAAGGAAAAGTCTATTATTTCAATAAACACCAATAATTTGCCTATCAGCTGTTCAAGACTTGCTGTTGCCTTTTTTTGAACAATTGTTCAACTAGATCATAGGGAAATTTAAAGCATAATAATTAGAGTTAAATTTTAAAAGACAGGTTGGGCTTTGGGGGGAAGATTTTGAATTAGAAATAAGCAGTTTATGTTTACTTTGGCAAGTAAGATTCTTAGGTATTGGAAGCGAGAGCGCAGCAATAAAGAATACAGACTGGACTGACAGAGAGGGGGCTAGAGGCAAGGAAATCGGGTAGGATTTAAATGTAATAGCAGAGAAACTATGAAAACCAGAACTGGGTACAAATGAGCACGGAAGACAGGAGAGACTGGTTCTGAGAGACATTTGGGAATAAGAATCTGGAAGGGCTCGAGGCTTAAAAAAGGTGACGACCGGGAAAGAGGGATCAAGGAATCAAGGTATGCGTGCAGGCTTCATAGAAACAGGAAAATGCAAGGGATCTAGTTTGCTGGGAACTCAAGCCTCCATCTTATTTCAGACAAAAGGAAACTGAGGCTCCAACTAAGGCCATCTAGGAGGAAAGAAGGAAGTTTCTTAGGCTACTTCCCGAGGATAGCCTGGGGTTACAGGAACCGCTAGAGCAGAACTGGGCAAAGTGTACGAACCACTGATTCCAACAGGTGGGTGCGTAGCAGGGACTCCAAGTACCTGGTCCTGAAGCGGATCTGAGAGTCATGAAGTTTCCTCCCTTCCCGCTTCCGGCCTCACTCACCAGCTCCGCGGGCCTCTCTACCTCGGAGTCGGTCCAGACGTACTCACACGTGCTGAGACCAATACACCAAACAGCGCATAAGGCTCTTCCGGAAACGTGGGCGGGCTCAACGCCCTACTTCCGTTACTATGTCGCAGCCTACAGGTCTGGGAAGCATTGTGTAGACAGGAAGCGGAAGGGCGGGACTTGTAGCCCTAGCCAATCGACGCAGAAGACTGAGTCGCTGTAACCCGTTAAAATCGAACGGAGGAGGCGGCTTCTTCCGGCTGGGCCCTGAGGTAACTGTACAGTGAAGGACGTCGGCTGTCGAATTTGCGGCTTTGGCAAGGTAAGTGAAGAGGGTTCCCCGGCTCGGACCTGGTGCCTCGGCTTTGCGGAGCTGACCTAGACTGACCGTTTCTGGTTCGGGAACCCCACGAAGTCTTCTCTTTGGGGGTCGAGAACTGTGGAGAATGGGAAAGGAGCTAAAGAAAATGAGGATTGAGGCCCTGAGGCGCTGGCAGCAGCTAGGAAACCTCGGAGCGCAGCGGTTAGGCTCAGCCGCTTCCCAAAGACCCTTAGATTGCTTTTTCTAGTGGGAAAAGATGAGACTCGTCGCAGGAGTCTCCCAAGGTCACCCACTGATAAAAATTGGATGAGGACTCGGACTTCTGACCCCATCTCTCTTTTCGTCTGAATGGCTGTAGATGTTTGTTGACACTAAGCTGTGATTAAGAAACTGGCCTCCAAGCCTCCTTTAGTTATGCGGCAACCTTTGTCAGAGCGAGAGCGAGCCTGGCCCTTCCTCTTCTCCAGGCCTGCGCACGATAAGCTGGTTAGATTTCAGTCTGTGTAGGATCAACGGAAGGCCTTCCTAAGAGGAGAGCTGCGGCCCTCACTTGTGTTCGTTTTTACCCCTAAGTGGTGATCTCACCACTCCAGGTGCATGTCCAATCAGACAGGAGAATGGCAATATCGAGGAACAGAGAAAAAGCAAGGGCAACTCTTCATTTTAGGCCTTTAATGAAATGACCATTTTACAAGCAGAGAGGCTTAAAAGGATTGGTTATATTTAATAGTGGTTAGCGGCTTAATTAGAAATAAAAAAGGAGACCCATCTACTTAGACCTTCGCATAAGCAGCCATTTAACATGAAATCACGAGTTCACAAGGAGTATTAGATGATTTTCTCCTTCATTCAAATACCTTTCTAAACTTAGGTGTGACAAAAACAAAAGCAAGTTTCAATTCAATTATACCACAAGAGGTACTCTAACACGAGGGTTCCTGATCTTTGCCCTAAAACAATTTGCTCTTTGTTGAATGGTGCAGATCTAGATGTTTTGAGGCTTACTCCAGCAACATTTCCAGTGCCCCTCCATCTCGACTTTTTCTGAGTTGTCTCCTTTAAGATACAGTCTAAATTTCAGTTCCTATTCCATGCCCTTTCCTGGAATCAAAATCGTTGTTTAGAAGAATATCAAACATCAGCCGCCTTCTATATTGTGTAAATTAGAGTCAAATTTAAAGCATCATAATATTGTTTCAGTTGGACACCACTTTCTCCTAAAAAGTTTTGTTAGACACAAGGTAATAGGGGTTATCTATCAGTTAATGAGTTGAGGAAGTTAAGCCACGTTTTATGTAGGGTTTCTCAAGAACCGGTATCAGGCTGGGCCTGGTGGCACATGCCTGTAATCCCGAGGGCTTGGGAGATTAGGGAAGGAGAATGGTGGCTTCAAAGCTACCCTCCACAATTTTGTGAGGCCCTAAACAACTCAGATCCTATCTCTAAATATAAAAAAGGACTGAGGATGCAGCTCAGTGGTTAAGTGGCCCAAGGTTCAATACCTGGTACCAAAACAAACAAACAAACCTGACATCCCCTAATTTTTAAAAAAGTATCATGAAATGAATGAAAAAATAAGCCTTTAATAGATTTAGTAAAATTAAACAGTTGGTATGAAAACTATATCATAAAGGTTTTTTTGTTTTATTGGTACTGAGAATTGAACCCAAGAGTGCTTTTCACTGAGCTACATTCCCAGTCCCCTTTTTATTTTGAGACAACATCTTGCTAAATTGCTGAAGCTGGCCTTGAACTCGTAGTCGCCTGCCTCAGCCTCCTAGGTCACTGGCATAAAGCTTGCTTTTAATAAAGTCTTTCCTAATTGGGTTAAACTGACCAAGGCCTATGAAGGGACCTAAGAAAGTTTGGATTTCCTTCATTGCTCCAAGAACCTTTCTGAACCAGTTTTCAAATTAAGGTCTCAAATTTTCATTGTCAATTCTTTGCACATGAATGCTCCTTTGAAGGGTAAACAAAGAAGTGCCAGTTTCCATAGCAACTCCCTCTTCCATTTCAATACCTAACTAAGTCATTGCCACTGCTTACCAATCTCCGCCAGAGGTCCACTGATTGGTCTGTTGCAAATCAACTCAGTGTGCTCTAAGTTGTGGTAGATAGGTGGTCACACATGTGAATTTCCAGCTGATACTCTGATATTTCTGGTGACCTTTTGAATGTCTTCTTTGACGGGGGGTGGGGGGGTGTCAGTGTACCGGAGATTGAATCCAGGGGTGCTCAAACATTGAACCACATCCCCAGCCCTTTTTATTTTGTATTTTGAGACAGAGTCTCCTAAATTGCTTAGGGCCTTGCTAAGTTGCTGAGACTGGCTTTGAACTTGCAGTCCTCCTGCCTCAGCCTCTTGAATTGCTGGGATTATAGGTATGTGCCACCATGCCCACCTAAATATGTCTTGGTGGCATTTTGGGGGAGAGGGGTGCTGGGGATTGAACTCAGGGGCACTCAACTGCTGAGCCACATCCCCAACCCTATTTTGTATTTTATTTAGACACAGGGTCTCACTGAGTTGCTTAGTGCTTCGCTGAGGCTGGCTTTGAACTTACAATCCTCCTGTCTTAGCCTCCCAAACTGCTGGGATTACAGGTGTATACCACCACACCCAGCCCACCTAAATATGTCTCTGTTTCTTTTCTTTTTTGGACTGGGGATTGAACCTAGGGTTCTTAACCACTGAGCCACATCCCCAGCCCTTTTCTGTATTTTATTTAGAGACGAGGTCTCGCTGAGTTGCTAAGTGCCTCACTAAGTTGCTGAGGCTGGCTTTGAACTCGCGATCCTCCTGCCTTAGCCTCCTGAGTTGCTGGGATTATAGGTATACGCTGGCTTCTATTTCTTATTATAAAAGAAATGCATGGCTTTATAAAATACACAGGTATTATAGACATGACCCTTCTTAAGAGTTTGCTATATTTTCTCTAGGGTTTTTTTTCCTCTACAATTACATTTGGTTTTGTTTTTATTAGTGCTCATTAGAATTATCTAGTAGCCTTATTAAAACAGATTGCTAGGCCCTAGAGTTTCTAATTCAATAGGTCTATGGTGGAGTCTGGGAATTGGCATTTCTAACAAGTTTCCAGTGATGCCGATGCTTAGTGGTCTAGAGTAGACTTTGAGAACCATTGATGGGCTCTCAACATCCAGAAATTGAATTTTTTTTTAAATTTAACATTATATGGGGACCTCTTTCCACATCAGTACACAAAGTTCTATGCACATTGTTATTTCCTCCAACAGAAACCATTTATTAACCTCATGTAGGTGAACTTCTCAGTTTTTCTATTTTTTTAAAATTCATGAACAGTGTTTTTTTTAAATGAGGTCTTGCTGTGTTGCTCAGAATAGCCTCAAACTTGAGATCCTCCTGCCTCAGCCTCCTGAGTAGTTGGGGTGACAGGTGTGTGTCACTATGCCTGGTTCATAAACAATTTTTCAGTTAAAATTCTTGAACCATTTAGTGTATTTCCATCTTGTAATATTTCTGTAAGGAGAAATTCCTAGAGGAAAAATGAACCAGCTAAATGGAAGAGTATACTCATAATTTGATACTCAAGTTGTGCTTTAGTAAGGCTGTACCAGTTTACACTCCAAGCAAGCTTATAATTTTATCTCTGCCACTTTGATAGATATTGGTTTCATTTTACATTTGTTTTACCAATTATGAGGTTGATTGTCCTTTTATGTTTTGCCTTTTTTTCCTGGCATTCTATATATTTTTCTTTTCCTAAGATAATTAAAATGTCTGCCCAGGTTTTCTTCCTGGACTTTTTGATTTCACTCTGTATATCAACATCTTTTATCTATTTTGGTATAAGAAGTTAAGAATTTCAGCTTTCCCACCATCTCCAGTGGCTAGTATCAACTCCACTTAGTAGGTGACACCTTATCTACCCTCCCATGGAAGTCCTAAGTGATTTGTAATAAGAAAAACTATGAGAGCAGGAGCTGGGAGTTAAGTAAATTGGTGAGAAAATTTGAAGAGTATCTCAGGCTCCAACTTTCAACTAGTCTTAAAACTGATTAATTCAATATACAGTGTACTAATGTGGATAGAACCTGGAATGAAAACATTCAGCTATACTGGTTCAGGGTGGACTTAGTGACTGCTGTGTTCTTTTCTTACGCTGGGGTGTTTATGAAATTGCAATCAAGGGGCTGGGGTTGTAGCTCAGTGGGAGAGTGCTTGCTTATTTATTTATTTATTCATTCATTCATTTATTTATTTATTTTGAAGCAATCTCTTCTAAAAAATCCTTTTAACTGGCAAGGCTTTTTCTTGCTACTCCTGTGTTGGGTGAAACATAGATAAAATTTTATAATAGTTATTTGCACTGATTTTTGAGTTTTTTAACTAAGGAAAAAATCCTTATTTTAATTTGCTTCCAAACCAATTTATTGTTGGCTTTCTTTTCTTTTTTTAAAAGATTGAAATCATGGCAGGTCCAGAAAATGATGCCCAATTCCAGTTCACTGGTATTAAAAAATATTTCAACTCTTATACTCTCACTGGTAGAATGAATGTAAGTATTGATGATATCCTTGAGCAGTTGTATTTTGCAATAATATGGACATAACAGTAACTTTTATTTGTATTTTTCTGCTTCAGTGTGTACTGGCTACATATGGAGGCATTGCTTTGGCAGTTTTATACTTCAAGCTGAGGTCTAAAAAAACTCCAGCTGTGAAAGCAACATAAATAGTAAGTTGACATTTCCAAGTCCATAACATTAGCCACTTTGATGTTGGGGTCCCCTCCTCCACTATAAAAGTAACCTATTGTCATTTTTGCAAATTTTATTACATATAAGAAAGCAAAAATATTGCCCATATCCTACTACCCTCTTTTGTTGACTTTTTGGTTTAACTTTTTAAAAATGTGTCTTGTTTCATTTCCAGTAGTTTTGGTCATGTCTTTAATTTTATAACAACTATTTTTTTTTATAACTGAATGCACATGTTCATTGACATAGAACTATACTTCACAGAAGAAATCTAGTAGAATTTTTTGAAAATAAATATTACAATGAATACTTTTGAGCATGAAGTATAGTCTATCTATGAATGTTTCCTTAGGCTGAAGTGCTTTCCCAAAGGTTATGGGGTACCAGCTTTGTAAGAGGGTGTGTTTCGTCTTGGCCAATGTAGAATCTTGGTTCTAAGTTTTGCTATTTTTTTTTTTTTTTTTGGTACGAGGGATTGAACTCAGGGGCATTCAACCACTGAGCCACATCCCCAACCCTATTTTATGTTTTATATAGAGACAGGGTCTCACTGAGTTGCTTAGCACCTCGCCATTGCTGAGGCTGGCTTTGAACTCGCAATTCTCCTGTCTCAGCCTTCCTAAGTGCTGGGATTACAAGCGTGAGCCACCGCGCCCGGCTGCTAATTTTATAAGTAAAATAAATATGTCAGGGCTGGGATTGTGGCTCAGTGGTAGAGTGCTCACCTAGCATGTGTGAGTCTCTGGGTTCGATTCTCAGCACCACATATATAAATAAATAAAATAAAGGTCCATTGATAACTAAAAAATATTCTAAAAAATAAATAGAATAAATGTGTCCCTTTTTACTATTTGTATTTTTCTTAAAATTGTTTTTGTCCTTATTTATTAGATGACTTGTGTATTCTCTTTACATAATACATTTTTTTTTTTTTTTTGGCAGTGCTAGGAATTAAGCCTAAGGCCTTGTACAGCCTAGGCAAGCACTCTGCCACTTAAGCTGCCCCTCCAATCTCAACTGACCTTTTGTATACAATTACAAATATTCTTTTTGGTAGTTTCTTTGCTAGTTTGTTTTCATATAATCAATTCTGTCTTTTTCCTGAACCCCCATAAAGTTTATTTTATTTTCTTATACTCCCTCCTCAGACCCCATTTGCCCATCTTTTGTGTGTGTGTGTGTGTGATGCTGGGGATTGAACCCAGGGCCTTGTGTGTGCAAGACAAGCACTCTACCAGCTGAACTATATCCCCAGCTAGGCCCCCATTTGCCCATTCTTTTTTTTTTTTTTTTAAATATTTATTTTTTAGTTGTAGGTGGACCAAATAGCTTTATTTTTTTAATGTGGTGCTGAGGATCGAACCCAGTGCCTCCCGCGTGCTAGGCGAGCACACTACCACTGCGCCATAACCCCAGCCCCCCATTTGCCCATTCTTAAATGAGTAACCATCTATGGTTTTAGCAGCAGGTAATATTCAGGAATCCCAAAATCCAGATCTTCATCTAATATAGCTCTCCTTCATAGAGAATAGTTTTTCTTCTGCTGAGAAGTTTTTCCAGTCAAAATTGTTGACCTTAGGGGCTGGGATTATGGCACAGTGGTAGCGTGCTCGCCCAGCACGCATAAGGCACTGGGTTCAATCCTCAGCACCACATAAAAATAAAATAAAGATATTCTGTCACAACTAAAAAAATAAATATTTTAAAAAAAAATTGTTGACCTTAGGGGATTGCATATTCCAGAATGTAGTGGTCCATAGCTTCTTCCTGACAGAGAGGTAGTATTTTGTCCAATTTTCCATGCAAGTTAACTCCTAACTTTGGGAGAGTGGTAGTACCCCCATAAAAATGTAAAATTATGCCTCAGATTTTAAATAACAGATGTATATCTCCTTTCTGCTACTTAAAAATGTTATTTTATATACCTAAGTGTTCCAATATTTTGCCTTCAGGATCATACTGAATTTGTTGGCAGTTCTTTAAAGGTGGAGTGTTAGGTTAAAATGTATCAATCTGAGAGACTCTTTATTTTGGCCTTGCTGACTCTTTTAAGAATGTGATGAAGCCATGGTGGTGCACGCCTTAATCCCTGCACTTTGGGAGGCTAAGACAGGAGAATCGCGAGTTCAAAGCCAGCCTCAGCAATGGTGAGGCACTAAAGCAACTCACTGAGACCCTGTCTCTACATAAAAAACAAAATAGGGCTGGGGATGTGACTCAGTGGTCGAGTACCCGAGTTCAGTCCTCAGTACCAAAAAAAAGAATGTGATGAATTTACGTTGTTTCTGGGGATTTATAGATAGATCTATCTTAGTAATTACTTAAAAGTAGTATTGGACACATGTATGTCAAAATTGTCTTTGCTTTGTTTATAGGATTCTAAAATGTGTGACCTCATCTATTAAGTTCCCATCCCTGGAGAAGCTAATGTCAACTCATCATGTAATACTCAATTTGTACAATAAATTATGAACCTGGAAAAGCTGGTTGTCTTTATTTACAAGATATCAAAAATATAAAAACTGTACAAAATGCAACAAAGGCAAAAACTGGCAGTGACTTGGTCTAAATCTTTTAGTTTTCCAAAGCAAGGCTCAGTACTGGAGGTAAGCAACTGAAATGTCTGTCTGACTTCAAGTGTACTAGGTTGTATGTAGCCATTTTAGCTGAAGTAGAACATGGCAGCTAAACCTCTTCACCTGTTTATAGAGTGTTTCTGTGCACTCGAAATTCAAAAGGTATAAATTGAGATGTCAGTGGATGGTTGTACTTCATCTACATCTTAGGAAGGAATTCTAGTTCACTCTACCCAGTTACATAAATTCCACTAATCATGGGCCAAGAAAAAAAGTTAGTGGATCATTCAACATAGTACTTGAGTGCCATACAGTAACTTCATTTTTACAGCAGAAACATACATGCTCATAGAATCCTTCAGCTAAAATTCAAGACAGTATTATATTTCTTAATTTGAATCTTGAAGCAGAATGAATTTTTAAGATCAAAATTTTTTTCTAAACATAATAAATTAAAATAGCATTTGAACAGAAAATGCATAGTTTCCACACAATCCAAAGCACCATAAATGTCCCCTCCATGAACATAATATCTCTCTTATTCAACTAACGGAAATTAGTTAAATGTGGTTGCTGTAGAAACGTGGAACTGTCCTGTTCAGATATTCTAAGCAGCATACTTCCAGATCCATATAGACAAAAACATTCTTTGTAGCTTAAATATTAATCACTGAGGTATTTGCTTTTAGTCTCCCTTTTTCAAACAGTAGCTTCCAAAAGGTCTTTAATACCGATGGTTTATTGCGGACTATACGCTCCTGCAGCTAGAACCAAGTTTCTTCGAGTAAAATGGAGGTGTACAACTGGTGTTGATTTGGTCATATATGTACCCAGTAATAACTCCTGTGAATTCTCAGGTAAATTTATATGCCCAGTGGCTGTAGTAAAGTCATCAGTCTCTAAATCTTCAAATGCTTTGATGGCATCCCATAACCGAACTGTATTATCCATTGAACCTAAGGAGAAGACAAAGGAAACCATTAGTTGCATCCATCGCATTTAGATTCTGACATTCTGTTGTATATACTTATGTTTACTGTATTTTTCTGATTAAAAATCTAAACCTTTACCACAAAGCCATTAATAATCATTTACCTGATGCCAAAATTTCACCATCTCTACTAAACCTAAGTGAACAGACTGTGTCAGTGTGGCCTTTTAATTCTCCAACCATCAAACCATGTCCAATATCCCAAAGGAGTACTCTGCCATCCGTTGCTCCTGTAGCTAGGAATCTCCCATTGGGAGAAAATGTCAAGGAATGAATTGGTCCCTAGAAAAAAAGTCCATGGAAAGGATCAAAGTACAGTTAAGTATATCTAAGGAAATAAGAGAATTTTAGTTTAATGTTACGAATGTTATCTTTAAAAAATGTATGAATCACTGAAATAATTTTATCTGGAAAGCATCTTTGTTTGCTGGAATAATGAAGTTTCATATAAAGTACCTTGTGTCCAGTGAAGATCCTTACACAATTACCATTCAGAACGTCCCAGAGCCGCACAGTTCTGTCTGCAGAGCCCGTAGCAACATAATTCGAATTTGGATGAAATCTAGTACAATTCACATCAGCAAGATGGCCAGCAAATATCCTTAAAGGCTGATAATGGTCTGTAGCCCAGAGCCTTTTTAAAGGTATGAAATACAAAATTGATAATTAAGAGTTAACTGTGAAATGCCAAAATAGATGGGTCCCAATTAAGCTAGCCAACTGTAGGAAAGAAGGTAGAATGACCAAGACTTTTTTTTTGGTACCGGGGATTGAATTCAGGGGCACTTGACCACCGAGCCACATCCTCAGCCCTATTTTGTGTTTTATGTAGAGACAAGGTCTCAGTGAGTTGCTTTAGCACCTCGCCCTTGCTGAGGCTGGCTTTGAACTTGCAATTCTTCTGTCTCAGCCTCTCAAAGTGCTGGGATTACAGGTGTGTGCCACCATGCCCGGCTGAAACTAACATTCTTAAGAAAAAGAATTGATCTGGTACAAATCTTTAATTTTCATAATTCTTTGATTTTCTATACTTTCCATATTTAATATTTCTGTATTCCCCCTTCCTCTTCTCCACTCCTAGTTTAGTCTAAACCATTAAAATATATTTGCCCCTAGTTTTGTGTACCACATAATTAGTTTCTAACCTGAGCTAACTCATCTGGAAACTTTTAAAGAGATGATAGGGAAACAAAACTACTGACAACAACAGTGGAAGAAATAATCATCTAATGGAGAGGATATTATAAACTAACTTAAAGAAAAGCAGAGGCTGGGGTGGTGGCTCAGTGGTAGAGCATTTTCCTAGCATGTGTGAGGCCCTGGGTTCAATCCTCAGCACCACATATAAATAAATAAAGATACTTTAAAAAAAAAAATCAAGACTCCTGGTATAGATATATTAATATAGTAACTCCTGTCCCAAATTCATTTTCAAATAATAGCTATAAATTTAGATGTTCTCCAAAAGTTGATCTTTCTTAAATAAAGGAAGTGAAAATTAGTTTGGATGAAGTTGGTCAACAAGAAACTAGTCTGTTCACTGAAGAAATGCAATCACAAGATCATGGTGTTCTTACCGAGCTACTCGGTCATGACCCCCTGATACAAAATAATATCCATATGGAGAAAACTGTGTGTCCCATACTGGGTAGTTGTGTCCTTTATATCCCACCAAGCAAGTAAACGTTTGAAGGCTCCACAATCTAACAGTTCCATCCTCTGAAGAGGAAAGCAGATAGTTCCTGAGAAGAAAAGGTGATATATTCCCAGATTATATTCCCAGAATATTTGGTTACCTGCCTAGGTTTTCCTTACATTTGAACATATTAAATGTACCTTATTAACATGTTACATCTCTTTCAATTTATACATGGAATTAACAGATACCAAAAGCTGAAAGTACTAAACTATTGTTAAAACCAAATGTTAGCCTTGACATTACATACAGTGAACACCTACCGAATGAGGTTAATTATTAAAAAAAAAAAAAAAAAGTCTTAAGGCTGATTAAATCAGTTCTTTAGAAAAAACAGTGTTGGAGGGCTGGGAGTGTAGCTCAGTGGTAGAGCACTTGCCTAGCACATGTGAGGTACTGGGTTCAATCCTCAGCCCCACATAAAAATAAAGGTATTGTGTCCATCTACACTTAAAAAAAAGATGTTGGGTAATAAAATGTATAGTCAAATAAGCTCAAGTGGGAAAGTTTAAGAAATGTGCTGTTCTGTAAAACTCAACAATTTTTGGCTCTAAAATGGAGATGCTATTTTCCTATCCTATATAAGTTGTGTAAGAATTAAAGAGGCAGCTGGGCATGGTGGCTCACACTTGTAATCCCAGCACTTTGGGAGGCTGAGACAGGAGAATTGCGAGTTCAAAGCCAGCCTCAGCAACGCGAGGCACTAAGCAACTCAGTGAGACCCTGTCTCTACATAAAACACAAAATAGAGCTGGGGATGTGGCTCAGTGGTCGAGTGCCCCTGAGTTCAATCCCCAGTACCAAAAAAAAAAAAAAAAAGAGAGGGGATTGGAAATGTAGCTCAGCAGTACAGCGTGTGCTTTGCATGTACTTGAAGCCCTGGGTTTAATCTCCAGCACCCCCAACTCTGCAAAAAAAAAGTCTTGTGGGGGGTGGGCAGACTACAGACATGCTAATAAGGCTCTACATTTTTCAGGGATAAATACAAAACCTGAGAGTTTACACTAAAATCAGAAGTAAATCTAAAATCAAATAAAAACATATCATCTGTCAAACACAACAACAAAAACTCATTCAAAAAGTTTCATAGAGGAAAATCTTAATGGATTGAAAGCTATTATCTAGCCAAGTAAGATTCAGATGGTTTTACGAATACAAAATACCCAATCCCATTACTGTACATTAGAGATCATGAAAAACAGGTAAATATCTACACATATACTCTGGAATCATGGCTAAAGGGAATAAAACCTAAAATAGCAATAGCAATTATAAATTTCCTTTTACTATCTTCTTAATTTTTGCTTGTTTACTTGTTTGTGACATGGTCTAAGTTGCCGAGGCAGGCCTCTAACAATCCTCTTGCTTCAGCCTTCTGAGTAGCTGGGATTATAGGTGCACAACACATACCACAGTGCCCAAATTTCTTTTTTCTTGGTACTGGAGATTGAACTCAGGGGCACTCAACCACTGAGCCACATCCCCAGCCCTATTTTGTGTTTTATATAGAGACAGGGTCTCACTGAGTTGCTTAGCGCCTCACCGTTGCTGAGGCTGGCTTTGAACTCACGATTCTCCTGTCTCAGCCTCCCAAAATGCTGGGATTATAGGCTTGTGCCACAGCGCCTGGCTCCAGATTTCTTAGTACTTTTGATTATAGAAAAGATAAAGCTCCAGTTGGTAGCCAGTATGCCATTAGTATCAGGAATTTATCTTCTATGCACCAAGAGACACAATGCAAAGACTCAGGCAATTCAACCCCTAATTAGGGTTATACAAAGCTAAAGCTGATTTTTGAAACCAAGTGAGCCCTGAACTGTGCTTTTTTTTAAATATTTTTTTTTAGTTGTTGATGGACCTTTATTTTTTTGATTTATATGTGTTGCTGAGAATCAAACCCAGTGCCTCACGCATGCTAGGCAAGTGCTCTACCACCAAGCCATAACCCCAGCCCATGAACTGTGCATCTTGAGTCTATAAATTGATATATATATATATATATATATATACCTCATATATATATATATATATATATATACACGCGCACACACATACGAGGTATATATATATATATGAGGTGTATATATACACATGAGGTATATATATATATATATATATATATATATATGAGGTATATATATATAAGGTGTGTGTGTATATATATATATGAAGTTGCTGTCTTGTATGCCGGTACCCAAAAATGAATTAGCAAATGACAAGATTCTAAAAGATTATGAATGACAGGCAAGCATGAGATTTTTCTAACAAAATTTTCCAGGCATTTGTACTATGTTTCCAGTAGCTGATTTTTATATTACATCCACATGGTATAGCAGTATTTAATTTTTATTGTTTGTATTTTACCTATCTGGACTGAAGCTGGCTCCATAGACAGGCCCACTGTGACCATATAAAATCTTCAACTCACTTGCAGTTTTCTCATCCATGATTCTTTCTAAGACATCGTCTGATTCTTTGTCTATGAGGTTAAGATCTAAAATGGTCCAGAAATATTTTCTTAAAAGTACATTAATCAAAACATTTTAAGGCAATCACATTACAGTTCAGGAGAGGAAGTAACATTTGAACAGTTCTTCCTACATACCAACCACTGTGCTAATGTCTCTAAATTAGGTGATATCCCAGTGTGTAGAAGATGAAATTGAGGTTCAAAACAGTTTGCTAGAGTGCACACAGGTACTCAGTACTGGAACCAGACTGAAACTCAAGTTTGTCCATTTTACCACAATGTTTTACAAATATGAAAACTATGGAAATACTACAATAATTTTAAATGTGTATTATGGTTAGATAATTTAAGTTTAGCAAAAAAACTTTAAAAATGAAATTCTGAACTTATTAGTTCTTTTTTAGCCAATTTTACAGCTGAAACAAAAAATATTCTTCTACTATTTAAGATTTTCTAAGGGCCAGAGAAATTAACCGGGCCTAACACCCCAGTCTCCTGATAGCTATTCTGGTGGTCTTTCATTGTTAATCAAGTGAATTTCTGCAAAGATCAGAACCTCCTGTGTATATTCCATGGAATCACAGTTGGTGCAGACTAATAGAAAGTTTACACCTCAAAAGGTCCATCTCTGTTACCTGATGCTTGTTTGACACTACGAAGTTTTTTGGGTGTCACAGACCAGACTCTAACTGTTGAATCTGCAAAACCTCCAGCAATCAGACTAGAATCATCAGTGACATCCACTGCAGTGAGGCCCTGCCGATAAGAAGAAATTTTATAGTAAACAATAAATACCCTTTTGCAGGGAAAAAAAAATACAACCACATGTTAGAGAATTCATAAGGATGGCTATTTTTCTCATATAAAAGATCATTTGAGATTACATTCTCCTATAAAACCCATGTCTGACAGCTCTTATTTGAAGAGCATGTTGTTATTTATCCCTTTTGCCCTCTATGGAGTACATGACAGGAAGCAAATGTTGTTTTTGTACTTTACTGAATATATCCTCAGTAGCTTATTATAAGGAGCCTATTAAGACCTGGGGTTTTTTGTTTTATTTGTACTAGAGATTGAACCCAAGGGTCCTTAATTACTGAGCTACATTCCCAGCCCTTTTTATTTTTTATTTATTTTTATTTATTTTATGTATTTTTGAGGACAATACACTTATGGCTGCAGGTAACAAAAATCCCTATCAAACTTTCATAAGGGGGGTTAAAAGAGAAAGTCTGGGCCCACATAAAGGAAATGTCCAGGGTTACACCAGCTTAAGGCATGGTTAGATCCAGGTACTCAAGACACCACCAGTCTCCAGCTCTTTCCATCTCACAACTCAGATGTTATCTGTCAGTTTCATTCTTGGGTAATTTTCTCCTTGGGCTAGCAAGATGGTCCCCAGCAGCATGGGGCTTACATTCTATAGAGTTAGGGCAACCCAACTCTAGACTTTTTTTTTTTTTAATATTTTTTTTGGTTGTTGATGGACCTTTATTTAATTTATTTATATGTGGTGCTGAGAATTGAACCCAGGGCCTCACACATGCTAGGCGAGAGCTCTACCACTGAGCTACAACTCCAGCCCCCAACTCTAGACATTTGAGTGAGAGAAGAGTTACGTGTGAGGGTCCAGAGGTGGAGCAGTGACTATTCAGTCCATTGTTCCATATCTCAAAGGTTTCATCCATAAAATGGGAGATGTGGAATTTGAAAGATGGTGTAAGTCAGTGAAGAATTCAGGAGGCTTGGATTCCATCCCTGACACTCCAAGCCTTGTGACCTTGAATTAGTCATTTTATTTCCCTGGGTTTAAGTGTCTTCCTATTTTATAGGTACTCATGTTCCTGGTTTAAATTAAAAGCTGGGGGATTAAACTTCTTCCACCAAGCTTCTGCCGCCCTATAGGGTTTTGTCCTGGAGGGGTCTTAAGGCTCATAGTACAGGGAAAGCCCCATAAACAGGAGGGGATGCATTCTAGAGCTTTGGGGGCAACTCCAATTTCTCATTAGCTATGAATCCAGGCCACATGTCTCCATTTCATGTTCACGAAACATGGCAGCCACCCCCAGAGAATGGAGGGGTACAGTGGAAAAGGCCAGTTAGCCTGCTTTCTCTAAGAGATTACACACAGATCTGCTCACCTGACCTTCCTTGGTTTGGCTTAGCCCAGTTAGGAAGGGAAAGTGGCAGAAATCACAATTCATACGCCAGCATCTCAAGCAACATATTCCTTCTCACTTTTCGAAACAGGGGTCTCATTAAATTGCTTAGAGCCTGGCTAAATTGCTGAGGCTGGCCTTAAACTTGAAATTCTCCTGCCTCAGCCTTCCCAATCACTGGGATTACAGGAGTACACCACTGTCCCTGGCAAGACATGTAGAATGCTTAATAAAAAATATTGAGTTTATATGAATTCTTACACCAAATTCAATAGAGATGAACTAGTCAAAGGCTGGAAGAATTCTGATCAGTGAAACGAGGGATAGGTATAAGCAATATTCTAGTACCTGTGTGTTGCTAAGGGTCTTTAAAACATAGCCTTCTATCTATTCTATATGGTATCCACTTCTCTTTTCCTATCTTTAAATTATATCAACAGTTTAAATAACAAAACTCCATTTTCGTTAACACATTTGCATGTCTCTTAATGGTAAACCATCATTTTATATGACTCTAGGCAGAAATTGTCCAATTAGTTTACCAACCTGGTAAGCATTGAGGAAAGTATAGAAACAAATGGAGGGTAAGCAGTCAGGCCCAAGGCGCACTCGTTTGGTGGTTTCTTTCATATTCATTATCTTATCCAACTTATCTGAATCTTTCAATTCAGGAAGAGGGATTCTGTGGGGAGGGGGAAGAGTGGGAATTACTCTTTGAATATTAACAAACTTGAATCCTGTGTAACATATCTTAAAGCTCCATACAAATTCTGAGGTTTCTTCCTCACCTGTTTTGAGGTGGAGCATTAGGATCTTGTTTTTTGCTTTTGGATCCAATACTATCTTTTTTAGGCTTCTTCTTTTTAGGTTTTCCTTCTTCATTTTCTCCTTCCTCATCCTCATCATCCAAAGGTACCTCAATTTCTGGTTCTTTTAACAAACCAAAAAATACCTACAAGTCAAAAGAACCGGCATTTTTAAAATTAATTTCTTGTTCATTAATATACCCTTTGCACATCTTTGACAGGATGAATCACAGTTACAATATAGTAATTTATGCCCTGAGGCAGAGTTCTGTGTTTGTCTACCCAATAGCCATATACCCCTTTTTCTTTACTAACAGAACCCTGATTTTATTGGAGTAGCTAAATCATTTCTGTTCTCAGACTCCCTTGCAACTAGGAATGGCCATATAACATAATTCTGGGTATACTGAGTATGGTTTACGAAAAAAAAACTAAAAAAGTTTATCTCCTTGATAAAAAAGGAGGCTCAGCAGGCCTTTTGTCCTTTCCCTTTTTCCTTCCTGGATAGTAACTGCAATGCTGGCACTGCAACAGCCATTTGTGTGCACAAAGAAGGCGGCTACATTCTAAAAATGGTGGACCAAAAACTAGGAGCCAGGGACATTGATGGCATTGTAAAGCTATCATGCCAGTCCTGGAGGACCTTCCTCTAGATTTTATTTCACTTGAAGAAAAACCCCTTACTTGTTTCAGCCACTGTAGTCAGGGTTCTGTTAATGCAATCATTCCCAAATCCTCACATATATACATCATCCTTAGGGCATGAAATTTTAAATACAGTGTAAAATTATTCTCAAACTAGCTACAAGAAAAATGTATAAATTATGTAGATGAAAATGCTACAATTTTTCATAATCTGCATTATATAGTTCTTAGGTTTATTCCCATACCTTTGATTTGTTTGCCTCTCGTTTAGCCTCTCCTGCCAAACTTCCCACCATCGCATCTATCTGTTGCTTACTACGCGGCATCCCATCAAAGATGTCAATGTAGAGGTGCTCCTGAACTATGTTCCATATCTGATTGTTCTGTTTCTCCTGAAGATGCCTCTTCAAGAGTTGGTACGAGTCACGGGAAATACGCAGAACAAATTTACTTGTTCGAAAATCCAACATGGTTTCATTCCCTTTCATGTGTTCCTTTTTGGTAAGACTAGATAATACTCGTAGGTCATCCTGGTAATAACATTCCTGATCTCCATGGAACCTGTTTCAGTGATTTTAAAAAGTCATTTTTCAATGTAATCATCAAGGGATCTGCTTCTCCCCCATATATTTATAAACCATCCAGAATATTTTCAGAAAACCCTGAACTAGGCTGTAGGACCAGAAGTAGCTCATTTGAAAATTACTATAGTTTCTGAATTTATCCTTAAAATGACCAATTTAATTCTCTAATGAAATTTATCATTAACATTTTATAAGAAGAATTTGAAATAAATATCATAAGTGAATGAAAGATAAGATACCCACCACTGGTAGACAGTTTCTTTTGAACACCATCTTTGATAGACATTTGAAAATGTCAGAACCCTTGCTTTACTGAATTTTATGTTTTCTTAAAATCCTACATTTTAAAACTTTATTATTTTTGGTTTTTTGTTTTTTTGTTTTTTGGTACTAGGGATTGAGCTCAGGGGTACTCGACCACTGAGCCACATCCCCAGCCCTATTTTGTGTTTTATGTAGAGACAGGGTCTCACTGAGTTGCTTAGCGCCTCGCCATTGCTGAGGCTGGCTTTGAACTCATGATTCTCCTGTCTCAGCCTCCCTAAGTGCTGGGATTACAGGCTTGAGCCACCGCGCCCAGCTTAAAACTTTATTATGAAAAATTTCAAACACATAAAAGTAGAAAATTTTATAATGTATTCAGTGTACCTATTACAGCCTCAATAATAATCAATACAGGGATTCTCATAAACCCACCATTTTTAATTATTCCCAACATTCTTAATATCAGACATTTATTAAATACTTATCTTTAATACTATTACTAAAGAACAAATGTTGATAACAAACAATAAGCATTTCCATTTACTCACTATTACCAAAAGCAATTAAATAAAGCCTTTAGCCTTGCCAATAACTAGTAAATTTAAATGTGCTTCTGTTTTTACAAATCTTAAGCTTTCCTAAAAAGTAAAATTAAAGATTTGGCACCAAGAGCAGCAATTAAAGAAAAACATTCAGAAAACAATGACTGACTCTGGAGGATGAGGCAGGAAAAGTCCAAGTTCGTCAGCCTCAGCAACTTAGCAAGTCTACCTATCTCAAAATAAAAATGACTGGGGATGTGGCTCAGTGGTAGAGTGCCCCTGAGTTCAATCCCCAGTACCAAAAAAGGAAACAATGATTTAAGATATAGGGCTCCAGCTCTGAAAGACACAACATCAATAGATTCCTGAACTATTTATTACTTGTTACCCATTTAGACTCATCAATAAATAAACTGAGGGTTTCTGAGATTTGAATGAAATCAGAAATCTCAGCCTCTTGGGATTGTATTCATCACTGCCTATTACTTTCACCTGGGCGTAGGGTCCTGGCAAAGGCTGAGATTGTCCATAACTGTCTGACAGACAGTCCTCTATGATATTCCAGCTTCCTATGAGGGGAGAAGGCTATAACATGAGACTGGAAGAGCAAGAGTTGTTTTTTGTTTTTTGGTTTTTTTTTTTTTTTTTGGCAAGATGGGGTGGGGGGATGGGGGAGTTACTGGGAATTGAACTCAGGGGTACCCAACCACTGAGCCACATCCCCAGCCCTTTTTTGTATTTTATTTAGAGGCAGGGTCTCACTGAGTTGCATAGCACCTTGCTGTTGCTGAGGCTGGCTTGGAACTCATGATCCTCCTGCCTCAGCCTCCAGAGTTGCTGGATTACAGTTGTGCACCACTGTGCCCAGCTAACAAGAGGTTTTTTGATGACAGTACTGTAAAAGAAATTAGCTTCCAGAGTAGAAGTTCTGTTATTGTCAACCTTAATATTTTTTTAAGAACACTAAGCTACAGAGCATTTCTACACCTTCTATTAAGTGTCCTAGTATAATAAATGAATACAATGACATAAGAGTTCTATTGTTCCTCTATCACTACTGTGTTATCTGACCAGTCCTGGCTTCGAGCTCTATTGCATGCCTTAAAGAGCTCTCATTCAAACTATTAAACACTGCTTTCCCTTAGCCTCTATAGCACAACACTGTCATGATTTTCTTACTAATTTCACTAGCCTTTATCTTATACTTGACCATTACAGGCTAGAGCTCCTCAAGGCTTGGACTTATTTCTTTTATTAATTTTATACTCCCCTACAACTTCATCCATATCCATCAATATTGCACATAACTCCTATCTATGACTCCACTCCCTACTTCTCTAAGCTCTTATAATAAGGGGGAAAATAGAGGAGGAAGGGAAATGGAGTGACTATTGGTTGATCAGGTTTGGAAGTTACTGAGTAGTTTTCAATGCTCTCAAATGGTTGGAGCATATCTGAATTGGACCTAACAACTATTCTCCCACTTGACAAACCAGGTCCTCTTCCAGAGTTTTCTATGTCAGCTGAAGGGAATCCCTATCCATCTGGGGGGCCAGAAACCTGGGATTATCAATGATACCTCCATCTCCTTCACCTCCATTTTCAATCAGTTAAGAGTGTCTCATCAGTCCGTCTATTTCTCTTCACCTCTACTACCACAATCATAATCTAGTCCCATTTCACAAATGCTCCTAGCCTTTGAGGCAGTACAATTCCTCGTTAAGTAGGACTACCTGCCCATCCTAGAACATTCAGTATCCTTGCTCCTTCTTCTAATCACTATGACAACCAACACAAAACAAAAACCACCACCTCCTTGCAATGGCAATTGACCTAGGGAAACAGGAATATTGGCCCTAATGAGAACCACTCAGAAACTTCTAAGACTGGTCGAAATAGTCACTCTCTCCTCAATAAAGGTCCTTTGAAGTTGCATATTTAATAATGACATGGCCCTCCGATGACTTCTATACCAGAAATGCCTTGCTACCTTCAAATATCCACTTTTCCTTTCTTCCCCCATAAGAGAACACCTAAATATTAGCTGGGCACACAGACATCTAAGTAAAGACCACATTCCTTACCTCCTTTGTATCTAGTGTGGCCACTGGCTGAAAAGTTGTGTGTGTATCTTCTAGGAAGGATGTGGCCCTCCCTGTTGACTATAACACAGATACGACTGCTTAGAGCTGGAAAGCCATCGTGCCACATGGTGCAAGCTTCATGACAAGAATGGTAGAGCAATAAGGCTGAGGGAGCCTGTATCCTCAATAATGAAGGACCCTTAATACCAGTCCTGAACTTTTCTACCCTTATGAGAAATAAACTTTCACTATATTTAAGCCTCTTCTTGAGTTTTCCATCACTCTCAGTCTAATCTAATACTAAACAGTTTCTTACTGCTCTTAGGATAAAGGAAAAATAAAATTTTATTTATGCCATCAACATTTTCAGTGACTCTCAGCCAAATCCAATCCTACCCAATACAACTCCCTTTCTCTCTTAGGCCAAACAGAATTTCTTTTTTTTTTAAATATTTTTTTAGTTGTAGATGGACACAATGTCTTTATTTTACTGCTTTGTATGTGGTGCTGAGGATCGAACCCAGGGCCTCACGCATGCCAGGCAAGCGCTCTACCGCTGAGCTACAATCCCAGCCCCCAAACAGAATTTCAACATGGTCCAAGAACCTACTGTTCTAGCCCCTAACCAATTCCCCAACTGCATGTTGTATTATAACCTACTCCATTCTCCATTCTGGCTACTGCAGACTTCTTTCAGTCTTTGCAGCTACCATGATCCCTCCTGCCACAGAGCTTTCATACATGGTTTTCCCTTCTTTTCTTTATCTGGTTAATTCCTACCCAATCTTCAGACCTCACCTCAAATATGGCTTCCTCTGGAAGCCTTCTCTGACTTCTCCAATTTGATAATATCCTATCCTAGATTCACAAAGTACTTTCTGAACTGCAATTTTACATTTGTGTGATTACAGTTGTGTGTATGTGTGTGTATATAAATAAAATATATGTAAAAATTCACATACTTCTCAAAGAATGATTTTGCTTCATTCTCATGTTGATTATAGACTAGCTCCAAGTACATGTGTACAAACAGAGGATAAAAGAGTTGGGATAATTCTGCCCGATGGCAGTCCAGAGAACATTCGATGAAGTGTTTCAGTCCACTATAGTATTCTTCATACATTGTAGGGTCTCCTTGTTGGTTGTAGGCCGACAAGACAGCACTGACATCTGGCTGGTCTTCCACAGCTACATTTCCAACTGTTTAAAAAATGAAACACAACTTATAAGAAAATGATCTGCTATGTACCCTGTGACTACTGCTGTTTTGGTATGGCTTAAAAGTAACCGTTTCTCAGTTTGTCCATTTCCTCTCAACCTCTCTTCCCAACACAATCACATAATCTTTTAATAGGATTTTTCACTTGTTTCAGTTATCCAGGCCAAAACCCCTTCACATGTCCACATCTTAAAATGTTTTCAAATCAATAACAAAAAGATTCAATATTTTTCCTAGAATTACATTATTTTAAACACAAATTGTATAAAAGATATGTGCAGGGGTGGAAATATGGCTCAGAGGTAGAGCATTTTCCTAGCATGCATGAGGCCCTGGATTGAATCCCCAGCCCCACACACACAAAGATAATACATGCAAATCAAATAGTTTATTAATCTTCTCTCAAGGCTTAGTGCAAATGGCATCTCCCACCACCAAGCCACCACCTATATTTCCCACCAGGCGTGATGGTGCATGCCTGCGATCCCAGCAGCTTGGGAGGCTGAGACAGGAGGATCAAGAGTTCAAAGCCAGCCTCAGCAAAAGCAAGGTGCTAAGCGACTCAATGAGGCTCTGTCTCTAAATAAAATACAAAATAGGACTGGGGATGTGGTTCAGTGGGCAAGTATCCCTGAGTTCAATCCCCTGTACAAAAATAAAATAACATTTCCCACTTTCTGAGCTACCCAAATAATTTTGTGACATTGCTGCAGCATTTTCTATCTTGTTTTTTCTTTTTTCTTTTTTTTTTGTGGTACTGGGGATTGAACTCAGGGGTACTCAACCACTGAGCCACATCCCCAGCCCTATTTTGTGTTTTATGTAGAGACAGGGTCTCACTGAGTTGCTTAGCCCCTCGCCATTGCTGAGGCTGGCTTTGAACTCGTGATTCTCCTGTCTCAGCCTCCCTAAGTGCTGGGATTACAGGCTTGAGCCACCGTGCCCAGCTTTGTTTTACTTTCATATGTACACATCCATCACCCCATGTAAAATGTCAGCATTTTAAGGTTGCCTTTTATTACCTCCAAAAGATGAGTTGTTAGTCATTATATATGAGCAATATATATAAATTATATAAAGCAATCTCCATAGCACTATTTCAAGGCAGAAAACATTACTATTTATTTGTAATATAGCAATACCAAACAATGATACAGTTATCAATCAAACCTGAGTTTGGTTGTCGGAAATGTTGGTAATTTAACTCATACTACAGCTATGCTCATCCCCTTCCCCCTTCAGTGCTGGGTTTTGAACCAAGGGCCTTGACCATGCTAAACAAGCACTCTAGTACTGGGTTCACATCTATGTTCTTCAATGAATAATGTCATCATTTTTTTGGTCACTCTGATGACTTCTTTTCCTTCTTTCTGGTTTCTCAGTTAAGATCTAAAAATAAGCTTCTGAAGTGCTGGGCATGGTGGCACACACCTATAATGCCAGTGACTCCACAGGCTGAAGCAGGAGGATTGCAAGTTCAAGGCCAACCTCAGCAACTTACGCCCTTAAAAACTTAGTAAGATGCAGTCTTAAAATAAAAAATAAAAAGGGCTGAGGATGTGGCTCAGTGTTTGAGTGTCCCTGGGTTCAATCCTCAATACCAAAAAAATAACAATAATAAAATTTTGAGGCTGGCCACAACAACTTAACAAGGCTAACCAACTTAGCAAGACCCTGTCTCAAAATTAAAAAACATTTTTTAAAGGGCTGGTGATGTAGCACAATAATAAAGTGTCCCTGAGTCCAATCCTCAGAACCAAAAATAAATAAAAAGACTTCTAAGGCTTCTGAAGAGATAAGAGACAATAGCAATATAACCAACAATATAATTCATTTTATAGTTCATTCACAAAATTCAGTATTCAGAAAAGATTCTTCTTGGTAGAACATGCCTGCAATCCCACTCAGGAGGATGAGGAAGGAGAATAACAAGTTCAAAGTCTTAGCAAGATCGCATCTTGAAATTAAAATGTGTGTGTGTGTGTGTGTGTGTGTGTGTGTCTGTGTGTCTGTGTGTCTGTGCAGGCGCTCGCAAGTAAAGAGGAGGGAGCTGGGGATGCAGCTCAATGATAGAATGCTTCCCTAGCAATGCATAAGTCCCTGGGTTCAAACCCCAGTAACCTCCTACCCCAAAAAAGATTGTTCTCAATCATATTTTAGCACATGTCTACTTATGGATTAAAATGCTATGTATTCAAACTTCACTTTTTGCAATTCTGCAAAGATCAGGCCTCCTAAGTACAGATTAACTTAGCTACAAGAGGGCTGCACTGGATAATTTAATTCAACATTTATTGATCACCTTTGACATCTTATATTCTGTATAAGTTTTACTGCATGAACTTTGTGACAACAGTTGGCTGAGAGAAAGTGGGGGACACAAGTGTCAGGAATGGATACAGAAGCATGAACTTTTCAGTATT
Source organism: Geosciurus inauris (assembly GCA_004024805.1). Classification (NCBI taxonomy): domain Eukaryota; kingdom Metazoa; phylum Chordata; class Mammalia; order Rodentia; family Sciuridae; genus Geosciurus; species Geosciurus inauris. Next base: position 14,498 of record PVHX01005847.1, on the reverse strand, counting down.
AGTCATTTCACATATACCTGAGCCTCATAATAATCCATTTAATGGAAAAAACTCTACCTTAGGAACAGGCAACACACAAGTAAAACCAGCAGGGACAAAAAAGTCTGTCCCACGTGTATTCCTGAATTTATGGCTCTCAAATTCTGCCATACATTAATACTCCTTAAAAGCATGTATTGCAGATTCACAGTCTCCACCTCTAGATAGTCAAAGCCTGGACTGATGCCTAACAATTTGCATCCTCAAAACATTTAACACTGGTAGTAGGTGGCCCATATTTTGAGAAATACTGCCAACGCTATGTTCGATCAGTCCCTGGCTGCGTGGTCCAAAGCAAGTCCTCAAGAAATCTGTTTCCAGCCAGGCGCGGTGGCTCAAGCCTGTAATCCCAGCACTACAGGAGGCTGAGACAGGAGAATCATGAGTTCAAAGCCAGCCTCAGCAACAGCAAGGCGCTAAGCAACTCAGTGAGACCCTGTCTCTACATAAAACACAAAATAGGGCTGGGGATGTGGCTCAGTGGTCGAGTACCCCCGAGTTCAATCCCTAGTACCCCAAAAAAAAAAAGAAAGAAAGAAAGAAAGAAATCTGTTTCCTCATCTCTAAAGTATAAGTAATGTCTACCTCACAGTTCCACTGGGAAAATTAAAATATATAAAGTATTTATAGAACGATAGTAGAGAACTGTACAAATAATGTTAATGCGGACTTGCTCAAGGCTCAAAAGTCCAATAAGAGGAAAACCAAAAGCCTGAGCTTCCCGCCTCTCCGCGCCCCTCTTTTCCATACATCCCTCTGCTCAATAGCTCGGCTCAGCGTCTAGCTGGAACTGACAGCTCGGAAGAGGGTTTGACTGCGCAGCCGGCGCACTGGAGAAAGGGGCGGGCATGTGGCCCTAGAGGCGGGCCCAGGAAATTCAAAACAAGCCCGCAGAGGTGCAGGCCTGCCAGCCCCTGCCTTCCCGGCTTGCTCCCCTTTGAGCCGGCCCTGCTTCCCCGGGACACCGCGGCTCACCTTTCCCCGGAGCCACAGAACCTGAGGCTGATCCTGAGACGACCGTGGGCCCCGAAGCACCAGTGCCGGGAGGATCGGAGGCCATAGAGCCGGGGGCAGAGGCCGTGACCCGGCTGAGAAGCGCGCTCGCCGCCTCAGTACCCGCACCGTCCACCTCTCCCGGGGCTCCGGAGCCCGCCACTGCCTCTTCCAGCAGCCGGGCCTCACGGCGCAGAGCCTCTTCGGCCTCGCGGAGGTTACTCTGCCGTAGGAACTGCAACACCGCCAGCAGAGTCTGTCGGTCGTGGGGAGCGCCGGCCTCTGAAGCAGCGGTGGGCACCGGGGCCGCCCCCGCCGGGGCAGCGGCGGAGACAGCCACCGCGGGCTTGAGGGTCCCGCCATCCCCGCCAGCCGATGACGCTGCCGCAACGTTCCCGCCGCCGCCGTTGGGGCCGTTGTTGGGAGTGCCGCCGCTACCCTCGCCTGCGCCGTCGCCCGCCTGCGGAGGTAGCAGCGTTGGCGGTCCCTCAGGCTCTAGCTTGACCGCCACCTCCGTCTGCTCCTCCGCCAGCGCCGCCATCTTGCGGCTGAGCCACCTCGCGCCGTCAAGCGTGATTGCGTTTTCGCCACATGGAGGGCGGGGAGGAGCATTTCACGACATCTGTGGTAGGCAGTTTACGGCAGTAGGAGGAGCGAGAGAGAAGAAGAAAAGGTATAGGCGTGAGAGCTACTTTCAAAAATGAGTGAAGGGCAGGCAGGAAGTGGGAGTTGGGGACCGCCTATAACATTTGCCTGAGTATGATTGCCGATTACTGCTGACCAACTATATCCATGCACTGTGATAGACATTTTACATTGTATGCCCTTCTTTAGTTCAGCAATCTTGTCCCTATTATCCCTGGGGACTTTACAAATGGCTTAACTGAAACCCAAGCAGGTTAAGTAACTTGTCAAAAAATCACACAAGAAAAAGGAAATGTCAATCTTGAAATCCAGGATTTTTTTTGGTGGGGGAGCTGCGGTACCAGGAATTGAACCCCGGGGCACTTGGCCACCGAGCCACATCCCCAGCCCTATTTTGTGTTTTATGTAGAGACAGGGTCTCACTGAGTTGCTTAGCGCCTCGCCCTTGCTGAGGCTGGCTTTGAACTCGCGATTCTCCTGTCTCAGCCTCCCTAAATGCTGAGATTACAGGAGTGTGCCACCGCGCCCAGCTCGAATCCGGGATTTTTATTCGAAAGCACTTAACATTTTCCAGAGAGAGGCTTCTTTAATACTGGTATTGTTTTATATTGTAATCTGGTTAGTAGTTACTTTTTATTTTAATTTTTGTAATTTTTACTTTTGTAAAAATCCAGCTGAATACTTAAGCCTTGTAAATTTTATAGCATATATTTCAATTAAAAGTTTTTAAGTGTCAGTTTTGTGATTGTTAAATATGTATGTTCTGTTTTCATGCTACTATCCATTATACATAAACAGTGTTATAATTGTATTTTTCGATCATACGTGCTTCATAAGATATAAAACCCTTCTGCATATTTTATCTCACTTGAACTTTGTAACTTTGTGGGATAAGTACAGAGAGATGAAAAGTGAACCTGGGACATTGGGAAAATCTAGCACAGTTGTTCATGTTATTGATTTTGAGGTCTTACTGGCTTCCTTTGACGCTGCTTACTGGCTTAATGACCTGCAGTTACTTGATTCACTATAACCCAATTGCCTCTAGTGTTCTGGGATTCAATGAGATAGTGTATATGTGATACTCAGCATATAATAAATAGCTATTGGTTATTTTTATTTCATCTTCAAAGATGTTTTGTAAATATTTGATCAAGTAAGTTCAATCATGATGTTCAGGGAAATCTCAAGGCTGACATATAATCTCATTCAACTGGGTATCTAAAGTAAGAATATGAAACAGAACAGGGAGGAAAAAGATGAGCAAGAATTGGCTGATATTTGCACAACACTGATCAAGAGAGAGAATCTAAATCTGATTGTACACTTTTATGAGATAGGGAGAATTCATCCTTTTCCTCAGAATCATTCAACAGTTACTTTTCTGATTTAGAATTCACTATCTTAAAGTTAATTGGTAGCCAGGCACAGTGGCACATGCCTGTAATCCCAGTGGCTGGGGAAGTTGAGACAGGGGAATCACAAGTTCAAAGCCAACCTCAGCAACTTAGCGAAGCCCTAAGCAACTTAATGAGGCCCTAAGCAACTTAGTGAGATCCTGTCTCAAAATAAAAAATAAAATGGGCTGGGAATGTGCTCCATTAAGTGCCCCTGGGTTCAATCCTTGGTACCAAAAAAAAAAAAAAAATTGGTAATTAATTGAGGCTTGGATGGGAGATGCCATGAATTACAAGCCCAAGCATACTTAACTATTTACTAGAAAGATGTTTTACCCCATTGTGAACAAAATTTTGATGCATACATTAATTTTGTGACTCAGGTGCTAGAAACTGGATCCACCTGTACTGCTGAAGCCCAGATATTGGATCCCACAAAACTACAGCCACCCTTTTCCTCTCTTTGTCTATTAAATTCCAAAGTGTCTATTAAAAACAAAAAATTTCCAACCCGGGCACGATGGCACATGCCTGTAATCCCAGCATTTTGGGAGGCTGAGACAGGAGAATCACGAGTTCAAAGCCAGCCTCAGCAACAGCAAGGCACTAAAGCAACTCAGTGAGACCCTGTCTCTACATAAAACACAAAATAGGGATGGGGATGTGGCTCAGTGGTCGAGTGCCCCTGAGTTCAATTCCCGGTACCAAAAAAATCTAAATAATCTATGTTGGATCTTCAGCTGAGGCTACTTACTCCAAGTATAATGATTTTTCTGTTACATCAAAACAGGAATATGCTTAATGAATGCCTGCAAGACCCTCTTTTATTTTTTATTTTTCTCTTTCCCTTCCTCTCTGATCCTTACTCCCATACTCTTACTCTTTTCTTGGAAATCTAGCATCAGTCTAGATCCTGCTCCTTTGTAGGGAGCTTCACTTTCTAAATGTTTTCCCTATTCTTTGATTTTCTTTTGTTCCACTCTTATGTATCTAAGATTGTCTGTTTCCTGTCTGCTGCTGTTGGTCCTTTATGCACCCTTCAACCTGATACCTTTTTTCCCTTAAATCTGGAAATTTAGCAATCATGTCTACCAATACTTCTTCCCCTCTATTTCCCCACTTCTAGTTTTCTTACTGTGTAGGTATTGACACTGATAGGTCTATCCTTGAGATCAGTTGATTTCTTTTTTCTTTTTATGGTACTGGCGATTAAACCCAGGAGCACTGTACCACTGAGCTACAACCCCAGGCCTTTTTACATTTTATTTTGAGACAAGTTCTTGATAAATTACCCAGGCTGGCTGACTCCTCCTGCCTTAGCCTCCCAAGTCACTGGGATTATAAGCAAGTGCCACTGGGCAAGGTCAGTTTACTTTCATATTTTTCAATGCCTGCTTGGAGAGATCCTCTACCTGATTTTTCAATACAGTAATGCATTTTTGGTCTAGATCCATATTGTTCCATAACCCATTTATTCAGTTCTATACTTCAACTCATATGTTTTTTTCTTTGTGGTACTGGGGTTTGAACTCAGGGGTACTCGACCACTGAGCCACATCCCCAGCCCTATTTTGTGTTTTATGTAGAGACAGGGTCTCACTGAGTTGTTTAGCGCCTCACCGTTGAGAGGCTGGCTTTGAACTCGCGATTCTCCTGTCTCAGCCTCCCTAAGTGCTGGGATTACAGGCTTGAGCCACCGTGCCCGACTTCAACTCATATTTTTTTTCATAGTATTTTGACTTGGTTCTTCATGATTTATTGTTCCTGCTTCATGTAACCCATTAGAGTGATTTTATCCCCCATCGTGGACATTTGGCAACATTTAGAGACATTTTTGGTTGTCACAACTCAGGGTGTAGCATGTTGTTGGCATCCAGCAGGTTGAAGTCAGAGGTGCTGCTAAATAAATATACTACAACACACAGGGCAGCATGCCTCCATACACACCTCGGCCACCGCCTAGAATTATATGGCCCAAAATGTCCATGTTGCCAAGGAGGCAGGACCCTGATGTAACCACGTCAGGCTCAGTTTATCACTTCAATGTACTTCCTTCTACATCTTATAATCTTTCTCCGTGAATTTGTATTGCTCAGGAAGTATGAGCTTTCTTGGCTAAGCCTCTGAGGTTACCACCTGGGTTCTGTCACTCCCTTTTTACCAGCATACATGGACACACAAGTGCTCACTTGTGTGCACACTTGCACACAAGCTTCAGAAACTTTCAAAGATGAGTGAAAGGTAGACAGGAAGTGAGTCTCTACAGTGGTCGATCTCTACCCTAGACATTCCTCTTTCTAGAGAAAGATGGTGAAGAGACAAACACAAATAAAAATGTTTTCCCCAGACTCCTATCTGTGGCCCTCTCACCTGTAACACAAACTTAGGGTTTTCAGAGTGTTGAGAAATGTATCCATTTCTGTGCTATCTGCAGGTTTGGATGTGACAGAGGAGCCAGCCACTAATACATGACCAATACATGTTTAAGATTGTGTTTAAACTGGGCGCGGTGGCGCAAGCCTGTAATCCCAGCACTTAGGGAGGCTGAGACAGGAGAATTGCGAGTTCAAAGCCAGCCTCAGCAATGGCGAGGCGCTAAGCAACTCAGTGAGACCCTGTCTCTACATAAAACACAAAATAGGACTGGGGATGTGGCTCAGTGGTCAAGTGCCCCTGAGTTCAATCTCCAGTACCAAAAAAAAAAAAGATTGTGTTTAAGACAGGCAGGGTGGCAAATATGTGTAACTGCAGCAACTCTGGAAGTTGAGACAGGGGGATGGCAAGTTCAAGACCAGCCTCAGCAACTTAGCAAGGCTCTAAGCAGCCTAGCAAGACCCTGTCTCAAAATACAAAATAAAAGGGGCTGGGATTATGGCACAGTGGTAGCGTGTTCGCCTAGCACGCACAAGGCACTGGGTTCGATCCTCAGCACCACATAAAAATAAAATAAAGATATTCTGTCACCTACAACTAAAAAATAAACATTTTAAAAAAATACAAAATAAAAAAGGTTGGGGATATGATTGAGTGGTTAAGCGCTTCTGGGTTAAATCCCGAGGTGGGGGTGGGGGTTATGTTTAGTTCCAAACTAAGTTTCAACATTTGCTGAGCACATACTATATTCAAGTTTACTATGCTACAAGAGTGTGATAATAACAATCAGAAGAGACTGCTAAAATGCTAAGTTTGCCCTAAGTTAATTTTTCTGATATGACAGACATGCTTAAAAATAAATCCAGATCCTGAGATGTGTACAGGCAAATAAAGACAATTAATGCTTACTTCTGCAACTATTTCTCAGCCCTGGTCTTTTTAATCTAATAAAGTTTGGATCTTCCAGATTACAACAATTCTGTGTTAAAAGGATGGCAACACAAGAATTTCAACCCATCCCTGTAATGGAGACCAGTGTCCATCTCCTTTAGAACAGTCAGGATGAGTTTTTTGATCCCTTACTAGGCAGGGTCATAGTCCCTTGCCAGCCTAAAGAAGCCAAAGAATACAGATCTTCACCTCTCGCTAACCTTTAAGATTAAGAGATCAAAGTCTTGTGTATGTGTGCAGGAGGTAAGACTGGGATTTAGGATAGAGAGAAATACTGAATATTAATGGAAATGCCAAAAAGCCATTGAGATGTAGAAAGCACAGTTGCAAATCTTGAGCAACATGCCCTTGGCCCATGCCCTTGAAAAATAATCAAGAGAGGGGAGACAGGTGCAAAACTGTGCAGCTTCTGCCTGAATCCACGTCTAGTCCAGGCCCTGATACAGTCTTTCTATGAATACTGGACCCTCAGCCCAAGGCAAAGCTTCTCACTCTTGAGATTGCCCATATTCTCTCTTGAATGTGTATCTACCTTCCTAAATAAACCTCTGTCTTTGCCTCAAAAAAAAAAAAAATAAAAGTTTACCATGCTAGTGGGGATTCCTTGGGAAGGTGGGGTGCAAAGGGTTAGGACTGAGAAACTCTGGAACATACCACCAACTGTAAGTAGGAAGAACAGAATTAAACTAGGGTCAAGTTCATCCTGTTCAGGAGTTTTCACACTTCCCTTAAGGTAATATGAGGCCATTAGAGCATTTTCAGCTAAGGAAGGGAATAGCAGATTTATGGGTTTATAGTAGAATGAATTATAAAGAAGCAAGATTAAGCTGGGCGTGGTGGCGCACACCTGCAATTCTAGCACTTTGGGAGGCTGAGACAGGGGAATCGCGAGTTCAAAGCCAACCTCAACAATGGCAAGACATTAAGCAACTCAGTGAGACTCTGTCTCTAAATAAAACAAAAAATAGGACTGGGGATGTGGCTCAGTGGTCAAGGACCCCTGAGTTCAATCCCAGGTACCAGAAGAAAAAAAAGAAAGAATAGATGAGTTTGAAGTTGTCAAATGCTTTTCTGGCATCTTTGTTTTTTGTTGTTGTTTGTTTTGTTTTGATTTTTAGTGGTACTGGGGATTGAACCCAGCAGTGCTCTACTGTTCCGAAAAGCTCAGTCCTTGTCCCGGATGCCAGTCTAATAAGGAGAACGTAGTTTTGAGAAAAAGGAAAAAGAAGTTTTATTGCCTTGCGTAATGCCCAGACTTGAGACCACCAGAGACCACCAGGAGTCCAATTCCAATGTAATCACAAAAGGGTCTTTAATTCAAGCTTGAGCTGGGTCCGCCAACCTACACCGACACAGCGGGTTAGGAAGCGCGGCCCCGAGTCTAGGGGAGCAGGGACTTTTATGGGTTACAATTGCAAGCAGGGGAGCACATGCCTTGGTGTTACATGATTGGGTAAGGGAAAACGTGCGCAGGGGGAACAGCAGTAGGATTGGATGGGGATGGGTGAAGTCACTGGGTGGTCAGTGGCCTTTAGACTGACAGGTCTGGCTACCATGGGCCCAGTTGACCTTTAGGTTATTGATAGGTCTGGCTACAGTGAGCTCATTGCCTGGCCTTCTGATTAGCTGACTCAAGTTGCAGAACCACTTTTTGGCACCAAGGAGGGGTGCCGTTGATTGTGTTGCAACTTCCAGTAACTGGGTGGGGGACCTAGGGCCCTGGACAAGAGGCCTAGAGTCACAAAATGGCTTTAGTCTGGTCCTTTCACTTGCTAGCAGAGAAACAGAGGATTTCTGTCCCAGAAGCTGTGATTCTGCACATCAGGGGCAACAGAGAGCTTTTAAAGAGGTGATTCAGAGGCTACATTCCATGAGTTCTTTGTCAGAGTTGTAATTCACTTGTTAATTTGGGAGACAGTCATTTCTGAGATCTTCTGGTACCATCCCCAAAGTCTGAATTAGTTCATTCCTGTGGTGTGTGTGCGCAAGGTCAGAAAACTCTGCCTAGGATGGGGAAGAAAGGTAACCCTGTTTCCCCTGAGATTAAGGATTGGGGAGAGTTTAGGGAGGAGTAGTAAGAGAGGAAAAGGAAAAAAGAAAAAGAAAAGGAAAAAACATGTTCTTTTTAAAAATAAGTCATGGTGGTTCATGTCTGTAATCCCAGTGGTTCGGGAGACTGAAACAGGAGGATCGAGAGTTCAAAGCCAGCCTCAGCAATGGGGATGTGCTAAGCAACTCAGTGAGGCCCTGTCTCTATATAAAATATAAAATTGGGCTGGAGATGTGGCTCAGTGGTTAAGTGCCCCTGAGTTCAATCCCTAGTAACTGCCCCCCCAAAATAATAGAAATAAAAATAAGTCACAGTGGCAGGGCTACAAGGGCTATATACAAAGCATAAAGTGGACCACTGTTAGGCTACCACTCATTTGGTTCATGTGTAGTTTTTCTTTTATATTTATTTTACAGTACTGGGTAAACCAGAGGTATTTTAGCACTGAGTTACATCCCCAGCTCTTTTGAGACAGGGTTTTGTTTTTGTTTTTGTTTTTGTACCTGGAATTGAACCCAAAGGAGATTAAACCAGCCACATTCCCAGCCCTTTTTTATATTTTATTGAGAGAGAGCTTCTTGCTGAGTTGCTTAGGGACTTGCTAAGTTGCTGAGGCTGGCTTTGAACTCATGATCCTTCTGCCTCAGCCTCCAGAGACACTGGGAGTACAGGCATGTGCCACTGCACCCAGCTCTTGAGACAAGGCCTTGCTAAATTGCGTAGGCTGGCCTTGAACTTGAGAACTCTTGCCTCAGTCCCATGAGTCACAGGGATTACAGGTGTGTGCCACCATTCCCAGCAGCTTCATATATATTTGTAATTATTTGTTGAAGCATTTTTATCATGGTTGCTTTAACATGTCAGTTCTAACATTTCTGTTATCTCAGTGTTGGCATCTATTGATTGTCTTTTTTCATTTGAGATCATCCTGGTTCTTAGTATGACAAATGATTTTTTATATAAACCTGGACATTTCCATATTATGTCATGAAATCTAGAGTTTATTTAATTTAGTATTTAGCTGTCTTTCTGTGGCCATCATTCTGGCAGGGCAAACAGGAGGAGGGAGGTCATTGTTTCATCACCGATTGTTGTAAATAGAAGTCTACATTTTCTACTTGACTTCTACCAATTTTAATAGCAACTTGCTACTGCTGACTGGGACTGGGAGTTCCAACTCCCTGTGTGGTCTCCACTGATCATGTATCAGGGCACTCATTATTGGCTGTTGGAGATTAAGTTCTAACTCCCTATTTGGTCTCTGACACTACTCTGTCAGGAGTGGCAGGCACCACATAACAATCCCAAGAGGTTGGAAGAATAGGCTTCCAACTTAGTCTTTACTGATGGGGAGGAAGTCGAGAGCTACTTTTTATCCTGCAGTGTTGGGAGTAGAATGGTTATCATCTGAAATTTTCCTGTCTTATTAGATTGTTCCTTTCTTGGTTGTTTGGCTAGAAAGAACAGACTGGGTTTGGTTTTTTGTTTTGTTTTGTTTTTTGTATGTGTCCCAAGGAATTTGTGAGTTGCTAGCTTTTTCAGCTCAAAGTCTGATATATGTGGGGGGAAAAGCAAATCCAAGAAACTCAATACTATGTTTTTCTTTGTGTATTAACTTTAAGCCTTCTGTCATTTTCTTTCCACCTTTCAAAGTCTTCTTATATCCATTTTGTACATAATGTCCAGGGTTTAGTTGTTGTTAGCGGTAAGAATAGGGAAAAATATATCTATTCCATCTTCCCAAAAATAGAAAGCCCCCATTCAGTGATTTTTTTTAAACACTTTCTACTTCTCTGTGAGATTTTCTATATTTCACTTAGTTTCAAGAGTGTTGTCCTTTACTTTGTAGAGCATTTTTATAATGGCTGTTTTAAAGTTTGTTACAGTTGGATCTGGAAATGTTCATGCACTAAAGACACAGTCCCCAATGCAGCAATGTTTAGAGAATGTTCAATAACATTTGGGAAGTTACTGCATCATAAGGCTTTGATCTCATCAATGGACTAATACATTGATGGGTTCATAAATGGATGGACCATTAGGAAGTGGTAGACATTGTAGGAGGTGGGCCTACTTGGAGGAGGGTGATCACTAGGGGTGTACCCAGAAGGGTATATCTTGTCCCTGGACCACTTCCTACCTCTTCTCTTTTCTCTCTTTATCTTTCTCTGCTTCCTGGCTGTCATGAGGTGAGCAGCCACCTCTGGCATGTTTTCCTACTGCCATGATATTCTGCCTCACCTCAAGCCCAGAGCAATGGATTCAGCCAACCTTGAACTGAAACCTTGAGCCAAAATAAATTTTTTCTCAAGTTAATTTTCTCAGGTATTTTGTTACAGCAACAAAAAGTTGACTAACACAAAGTTTTTGTTTCATAAGTCCAATGGCTATTATTTGAGTCTGCTGATTATTTTTTTCCCTTGTGAAATGTCACATGTTCTACCCACTTTCTCTGTGCTATGATTCCTCTGCCAAAAAGCTTTCAAAATCTTTATAGTGGTATATGAATTAGTCCTGCATGTGTATACTACCACGTAGCTAGTCTAAAACCTGTATCTGTTCTGAAAGTTGTGGAATGCTGATTAATGTCAATCAGATCCATGTATATGCAGCTCAGGGAGGAGCCCAGAAGTTCATTCGCAACTTTATTAAACCATTTTCTTAATCTCCTTACTCTCCCCAACTGTGTCAGCTTTTTATTGCTGTGACCAATATACCCAACAAAAGCAACTTATTGGAGGAAAAGTTCATTTTGGGATCATGGTTTCAGAGGTTCAACACATGGTCAGCCAACTCCATTGTTGTGGGCCAAAGATGAGACAGAACATCACGGCAGAAGGTTGTCACAGAGGACCTCTGCTCTGATCACGGCAGCCAGGAAGCAGAGAGAGAAGTAGGAAGGGACAGTAGGGAAGATGAACCCTTCCAGAGAAAGCCTGCTGTGACTCATCTCCTTCAGCCACATCCTACCTTCCTACAGTTACCACCTCGTTAGTTCTTTCAACTTATTAGTCCATTAAATGGATTAATACACTGATTTGTTCACAGCTCTTGTCATCTAATCATTTAACCTCCTGTGTTAGCAAGAAGTTTTCGGGGATACCGCATGTCTAAACCATAACATCAGCATTTCTATTTCTGGTCCTCTACCTAGGAAAGGAAATGTGCTTTAAGTTTCTAAGATTTCATCTTATTTGAACTCTCTAAAACTGTAATTGCCTCTAGGGACAAGAAGCAATGAAAAATCAGTAAAGATCCCCACCACCTCCACCTTGTTCTTGGAATCACAATTACTCTTGCTAGAGAAAGGAGTTCAACTGAGAGCTTTAGAAGCTTGCCTGGCCCCTAGTGTCATCTCTTCCATTGCCACTGTGGATTTGCCAGTGAACTGGTGTGAGTGAGAATGATAAAACAAAAGCAAAGAAAACTTTGAATTTCTCCTGCTGTCTATGACCTACAGGAAGCCCCTTTCCCAATCCTCCGACCATCAATAGAGGATTTTTCTTAAAGTTCTTTCTGTTCACCCTGGTGCACAGTTCTGGGTTTTAGCTTATTTTTGAGTCTGAGCCTAGGATATTAAAGAGGAAAAAAACAGGAAACTCAGTGATGGCTCAGTGGTTCAGAAAACTTTGAGTTCTGGTTTCTTTTCCCAACCTATTACCATTTGTATTTCAGAGACTTTAGGTAACTATTCCACACATTTTCCCCGGAGTTTTTATCTACATTCAATGGGAAAGACAGGGCGAAGTGATTTGTTTTTTTTTTTTGGTACTGGGGATTAAACCCAAGAGCATTTAGTCACTCTGTCACAACCCCAACCCATTTTATTTTTTTTCAACAGATAGTAATTTATTATAAATAAAAACAAGAGCAACATCAGTTATAACCATGACTAACTTAGAGAATGCTGACATATTTTCCCAATAGGTAGTCGACTCCACATAGGCAGAGACTGTGTCACTGTTGTTCACTAATGTAGCATGAACACTTAGCACCATGGCTGACAAGCAGCAACCCTTTTTATTTTTATTTTGAGACAGTGTCTCACTAAGCTGATTAAGGTCTTGCTAAGTTGCTGAGATTGACCCTAAATATGTGATCCTCTTGCCTCAGCCTCTCAAGTCAATGGGATTAGAGGCATACACCACCATGAGTTTACTTTTCCCCCTAATTTTTAAGAATGGTGTAGGGCTGGGATGTAGCATGGTGATAGAGTGCTTGCCTAGCATACATGAGGCCCTGGGTTTGTTCCATCCCTAGCACCACACACACACACAAAGGAGTAGATTATATATTAATAAATTAAGATGTTATTATATTATAATAAATGTAAATGAAGAGCTATTTGCAGTAGTAACTCTTTATTAGAGATGAATGTTGCTATTTTATTTTATTTTTATTTATTTATTTTTTGGTACTGGGGATTGAACTTAAGGGGCACTCAACCACTGAGCCACATCCTCAGCCCTATTTTGTATTTTATTTAGAGACAGGATCTCACTGAGTTGCTTAGTGCCTCACTTTTGCTGAGGCTGGCTTTGAACTTGCAATCATCCTGCCTCAGCCTTCCGAACCACTGGGATTACAGGAGTGCGCCACCATGCTCAGCTTTCTCATTGTCTTTTGATATTGTTTATATTTTTTTGGCCCTGTGTGTTTGTTTATGAAATCAAAGTTATCAATCTTTTTTTTATTGCATCTGGATTTAGAATCATCAATAGGCTGTCTTTCCTTTCAACCATGTTAAAGAGGATTTACCCATGTTTCCTTCTATAGTCTATAAGATTTATGTTTTTACAATTAAGTTTCTAATCAATCTCAGCTTTAATTTTGCATATGATATGAGTTATGGCTGTAACATTATCTTTTTTTTTTAGTTGTTAATGAACTTTTATTTTATTTATTTATATGTGGTGCTGGGAATCAAACCCAGTGCCTCACACATGCTAGGCAAGTGCTCTATCACTGAGCAATAACTTTATCTTTTGAACAGTATTTCAGAAATTCCACACCACCTCAAATTTAGCAATTCACCAAAAGTACTCATAAGACTCAGTAGTGAGTTATACCCAAGGAAGAGGTTTATTACAGCAAAGGATACAAAACAAAAGCAGCAAAAAAATATACTGGCAAAGTCTAGAGGGGTAGACACAGCTTCTGTGTCTTTCTTATTCAGGGCCACACAAGACATGCTTTCTCTCTAGCAGCCAATCATGGGGACATATATGGTATATTTGAGTTTTAGGGTCTCAGAATTTTATGGGGGCCTAGTCATATGGGAGATATGAGAGACATATCCTGCTACACAGCTAGCCATAGCAACTAAAGGTCTCCAAACACAAAACCAGGTGCATGCACATCATAAATCTTGATGTTTGTACAAAGCAATTTGACAGGCTGGCACAGCATGGTCTGTTGCTCCAGGTGCACACAAGAAACTCATCAATTACTGACATTAAAAAAATGTTAAAGGCCATATTTCCAGAAGTTGACCAAAGGTCAATCATAGCTCTAAGTTCCCTGAACACAGAAAAGAATAAGTAACCAAATCTGCTATTTTAACTCTTTCTTCACAAAATGGTTAACCATTTTTCCTAAGCACTTTCATGAAAGAGTCTATCTTTGCCTCAGTGATTTGAGATGTCATCTTTATCACATAGTGAAGTTCCATATGTACTTTTGTTACAGAGATGTTACAGGAAACTGAGGCAGTGTGAAAGTCCCTTTCACACCCTGATTCTTGTGATCAAGTCAGAAAGATTTCAGACATGTCACTTAGAGTAACAGAAATGAATTTATTGAACAGATAGGAAAAGGCAAGGGGACACTTTCAAATGAGAGAGTGGGTCCTCTCAGAGAGGAGAGGGACAATGTGTGCCACTCCCTCCAGTTCAATTAAAAAAATATATTTTTAGTTGTAGATGGACACAATACTTTGTTTATTTAGTTTTTTTATGTGGTGCTGGGGATCAAACCCAGTGCCTCATTCATGCTAAGCAAGTGCTCTACTACTGAGCCAGAACCCCAGCTCTGCAGTTCAGTTTTATTGG
>PVHX01005846.1:48149-107753 GCA_004024805.1 Geosciurus inauris | reverse complement strand
GAAAGAGCTAGAGATCATGAAAAAAAACCAATCAGAAATTCTTGAAATGAAGGAAACAATTAACCAAATAAAAAACTCAATAGAAAGCATCACCAGCAGACTAGATCACCTGGAAGACAGAACCTCAGATAATGAAGACAAAATATACAATCTTGAAAATAAATTTGATCATACAGTGAAGATGGTAAAAAATCATGAAGAAAACATACAAGAAATATGGGACAGCATCAAAAGACCAAATCTAAGATTTATTGGGATAGAAGAATGTGCAGAATTTCAAACCAAAGGAATGCACAATCTCTTCAATGAAATAATATCAGAAAATTTCCCAAATAAGAAAAATGAAATGGAAAATCAAATACAAGAGGCTTACAGGACACCAAACATACAAAATTTCAACAGATCTACATCAAGGCACATTATAATGAAAATGGCCAACATACAGAATAAGGACAGAATTTTAAAGGCCGCAAGAGAAAGGAACCAGATTACATATAAGGGGAGACCAATTTGTATCTCAGCAGATTTTTCAACCCAGACCCTAAAAGCCAGGAGATCATGGGATAACATATTCCAAGCCCTGAAAGACAATGGATGCCAACCAAGAATCCTATATCCAGCAAAACTGAGCTTCAGATTTGATGATAAAATAAATGAAATAAATAAAAACCTTCCAGGATAAACAAAAGTTAAAAGAATTTACAGCAAGAAAGCCTGCACTACTCAGCATTCTTGGCAAAATATTCCATGAGGAGGAAATGATAACCAACAATGGAAAATTTACAAAGAGAGGAACTACACTAAAGGAAAGACCATTCAAAAGAGAAAACAACTCAAGGTGAAAACCAAAAACAAATCAAAATGACCAGGATTACAAATCATATCTCAATAATAACCCTGAATGTAAATGGCCTAAATGCACCAATTAAAAGACATAGACTGACAGACTGGATTAAATAAAAGACCCAACAATATGCTGTCTTCAAGAGACTCATCTCACAGGAAAAGACATCCAAAACTGAAAGTGAAAGG
The DNA here is from genome assembly GCA_004024805.1 of Geosciurus inauris. Taxonomy (NCBI): domain Eukaryota; kingdom Metazoa; phylum Chordata; class Mammalia; order Rodentia; family Sciuridae; genus Geosciurus; species Geosciurus inauris. Next base: position 106,721 of record PVHX01005846.1, on the reverse strand, counting down.
GTGGGAAAAAACATATCACTCACATGGATCCCGCAAACAAGCAGGAGTTTCCATCCTCATATCAAATAAAGTGGGCTTCAAAGCAAAGATGGTGAAAAGACATAAGAAAGGTCATTTCATACTTCTTAAGGGAATCATACATCAATAAGACATAATAATCATAAATATCTATGCCCCAAATGATGAGGCTTCTACGTATATCAAACAAATCTTTCTCAAATACAAGAATCAAATAGACCACAACACAATAATACCTGGAGACTTTAACACAGCTCTCTCACCATTGGATATATCTTCCAAACAAAAACTAAATAAAGAAAACATAGACCTCAATGAAACTATCAATAATTTAGACTTAACAGACATATTTAGAGTGTTCCATCCATCAACGAGTGAATACACTTTTTTCTCAGCTGCATATGGATCCTTTTCCAAAATAGATCATATGTTATGTCACAAAGCCAGTCTTAGCAAATACAAAAAAATAGAGATTTTACGCTGAATCCTATCTGACCACAATGGAATAAAATTACAAATCAATGACAGATTAAAAAGCAGAAACTACTCCATCACCTGGAAACTAAATAATATGCTATTGAATGATGCATGGATAACAGAAGACATCAAGAAAGAGATAAAAAAAATTCTTAGGGGCAAATGAAAACTCTGATACAACATATCAAAATCTCTGGGATGCCATGAAGGCAGTGCTAAGAGAAAAGGTCATAGCACTAAGATCATTCATTAGAAGAAGCAAAAGTCAACAAATAAATGAATTGATTCTTCATCTCAAAGCCTTAGAAAAGGAAGAACAAATTAACACCCAAAGAAGTAGAAGACAGGAAATAATCAAAATTAGGGCTGAAATCAATGAAATTGAAACAAAAGAAACTATTCAAAAAACTGACAAAACAAAAAGCTGGTTCTGTCAAAAAATAAACAAAATTGACAAACCCTTAGCCACCCTAATGAAAAGAAGGAAAGAGAAAACCTAAATTACTAAAATTCGTGATGAAAAAGGAAATATCATGACAGACACTACTGAAATACAGAGGATAATTAGAACTATTTTGAAAATTTGTACTCCAGTAAAATAGAAAACCCTGAAGACACCAACAAATTTCTAGAGGCATATGACCTACCCAAATTAAACCAAGAGGACATACACAACTTAAACAGATCAATTTCAAGCAAGGAAATAGAAGATGCCATCAAGAACCTGCCAACCAAGAAAAGCCCAGGTCCAGATGGATTCTCAGCTGAGTTCTACAAGTCCTTCAAAGAAGAGTTAATACCAATTCTCCTCAAACTATTTTATGAAATAGAAAAGGAGGGAACCCTTCCAAACTCATTCTATGAGGCAAGTATCACCCTGATTCCAAAACCAGACAGAGACACATCCAAGAAAGAAAACTTCAGACCAATATCCCTGATGAACATAGATGCAAAAAATCTCAATAAAAATCTGGAAAATTGCATACAAAAACATATCAAAAGAAATAGTGCACCATGATTAAGTGGGGTTCATTCCAGGCATGCATGTTTGGTTCAACATACGGAAATCAATTAATGTAATACATCACAGCAATAGACTTAAAGATAAGAGTCATATGATTTTATCAATTGATGCAAAGAAGGCATTTGACAAAATACAACACCCTTTTACGCTCAAAACACTAGAAAAACTTGGGATAGTAGGAACATACCTCAACTTTGTAAAAGCTATCTATGTTAAACCCAAGGCCAACATCATCCTAAATGGAGAAAAATTGGAATCTTGCCCTCTGAAAACGGGAACTAGACAGGGATGCCCTCTCTCACCACTGCTATTCAACATAGTCCTTGAAACACTAGCCAGAGCAATTACACAGACAAAAGAAATTAGAGGGATACAAATTGGAAAAGAAGAACTCAAACTATCATTATTTGTGGATGACATGATTCTATACTTAGAGGATCCAAAAAATTCTACCAGAAAATTTTAGAATTAATAAATGATTTCAGCAAAGTATCAGGATATAAAATCAACACCCACAAATCAATTGCATTTCTATATATCATTGATAAGCCCTCTGAAAGAGAAATTATGAAAACTATCCCATTCACAATAGCCTCAAAAAAAAAAAATACTTGGGAATCAATTTAACAAAAGAGGTGAAAGACCTCTACAATGCAAACTACAAGACACCGAAGAAAGAAATTGAAGAAGACCTTAGAAGATGGAATAATCTCCCATGCTCCTGGATAGGCAGAATCAATATTGTCAAAATGGCCATACTTCCCAAAGCACTATATAGATTCAATGCAATTCCAATTAAAATCCCAATGTCATTCCTTATAGAAATAGAAAAGGCAATCGTGAAATTCATTTGGAAGAATAAGAGACCCAGAATAGCCAAAGCAATCCTTAGCAAGAAGAGGGAAGCAGGAGGCATCACAATACCAGACCTCAGATTATACTACAAAGCTATAGTAACAAAAACGGTATGGTACTGGCACCAAAATAGACATGTAGACCAATGGTATAGAATAGAAGACACAGAGATGAACCCACTTACATACAGTTACCTTATACTAGATAAAGGAGCCAAACACGTACACTGTAGAAAAGATAGCCTGTTCAACAAATGGTGCTGGGAAAACTGGAAATCCATATGCAGCAAAATGAAACTAAACCCCTATCTCTCACCATGCACAAAATTCAACTCAAAGTGGATCAAATACCTGGGAATCCGACCAGAGACCCAATGCCTAATAGAAGAAAAAATAGGCCCAAATCTTCATCATGTCGGATTAGGGTCATACAAGACTCCTATAGCACAAGAAGTCATACAAGACTCCTATAGCACAAGAAGTAAAATCAAGAATCAACAAATGGGATGGATTCAAACTAAAAAGCAAAAGAAATAATCAATGAAGTGAACAGAGAGCTGACATTCTGGGAACAAAACTTTTCCAAACACAAATCTGATAGAGCACTAATCTCCAGTATATATAAAGAACTCAAAAAACTTATCACCAAAAAAACTAACAACCCAATCAATAAATGGACCAAAGAGCTGAACACAAACTTCACAGAAGAAGGTATACAATCCATCAACAGACATATGAAAAAATGTTGAACATCTCTAGCAATCAGAGAAATGCAAATCAAAACTACCCTAAGATTCCATCTCACGCCAGTCAGAATGGCAATTATCAAGAATACAAACAACAATAAGTGTTGGCGAGGTTGTGGGGAAAAAGGCATGCTCATACGTTGCTGGTGGAACTGCAAATTGGTACAACCAGTCTGGAAAGCAGTATGGAGATTCCTTAGAAAACTTGGAATGGAACCACCATTTGAGCCTGCTCTCCCACTCCTTGGTCTACCCAGAAGACTTAAAAACAGCATACTACAGTGCTGCAGCCACTTCAATGTTTATAGCAGCTCAATGCACAATAGCCAAACTGTGGAACCAACCTAGATGCCCTTCGATAGATGACTGGATAAAGAAACTGTGGCATATGTACACAATGGAATATTACTCAGCAATAAAAGAGAATAAAATTATGGCATTTGCAGGTAAATGGATAGAGTTGGAGAATATCATGCTAAGTGAAATAAGCCAATCTCAGAAAACCAAATGCCGAATGTACTCATTGATAAGTGGATGCTGATCCATAATGTGGGGAAGGACATGGGAACAATGGTGGAGCTCTGTTCATAGGAATATAAGGGGGAGGGCGCATGGGGACAGTAAAGGTTGTGGAATATGATGCTCATCATAGCCCTAACTTTATGTATGACTGCATATATGTTGTGATTCTGTACAACTTACAATGAATGAAATTGCACTCTGTTATCATGTAAGCCTAAATAGAACAAATACATAAATTAAATATGAAAAAAAAGAACCCTCCCCCAAAAAAGAAATGAAAAGTGTGTCCTAGAATAAATAAAAACATTTGGATGCTAATAAAAAACAAGCTCCATTTTCCACTTTCATATTTTATTGCTATAACAAAACACTATTCAGCACTTAAAATGAATAAGGTTGATTTAATGAATAAACCTGGATAATCTCAAAAAACCATAGTATTAGTAAAAATAAGTTGTAAATAGTGGTATTGAATATGGTAAGATTTGGGCAAATATTAAGAAGCAATGATAGTGTATTTATGCTCCTATAGTACAAATACACTCACTTATAGAAATGATACATGCTGCCCTCTGGGAAGGTAGTTAAGGTGAAAGTTTATTAATAGGGATTTAGTGGTGCTCGTATCATTTTCTTTCTTCCTTATTCTTTTAGAAAAATAAGATGTGGTGTAAATATAGCAGAGGATTAGCATCTGTTTTAGTGAAAAGCACATAAGATATCTGCTATATTCCTTTTTCTCTGTTTTGCATAACTTACAATTTTTAAAGTGAAAGGAGACAAATGTTTTTAAAAACTTTCACAGCTTCAATTTTCTGGAAATAAAATGAAGGTAAGGTTATTACAACAGATAATTCTTTTAAAAGTGAAGAAAAATATATTTGAGCAGGGTGCCGTGGTGCATGACTGTAATCCCAGCACCTCCAGGGGCTGAGGCAGGAGGATCACAAGTTTGAGACCAGCCTTAGCAACTTAGCCAGGTTCTAAGCAGTTTAGCGAGACCCTGTCTCAAAATAAAAATTTAAAAGTGGCTGGTGATGTGTCTCAGTGTTTAAGCATCCCTGGGCTCAATCCATGGTACAAAGAGAGAGAGAGAAAGAGAGAGAGATTTGATAATAACTTATAAGAAAAAAAATTCAAAAACCCAATCAATAAATGGGCTAAGGAAACAAACAGACCCTTCACAGAGGAAGAAATACAATTGATCAACAAATATATGAAAAAATGGCCAACATCTCTAGCAATTAGAGAAATGAAAATCAAACTACACTGAGATTCCATCTCACTCCAATCAGAATGGCAATTACCAAAAATACAAGCAACCACAAATGTTGGTGAAGATGTGGGGGGAAAAAATCTTCATACATTGCTGGTGAGACTGTAAATTGGTGCAACCACTATTGAAAGCAGTATGGAGATCCCTTAGAAAACTTGGAATGAAACCACCATTTGACCCCGTTATCCCACTCCTAGGTTTATACCCGAAGGACTTAAAAATCAACATACTGCAGTGACACAGTCACATCTATGTTTATAGCAGCTCAATTCATAATAGTTAAACTATGAAACCAACCTAGGTGCCATTCAACAGATGAATGGATAAAAAATTGTTGTACATATATACAACAGAATATTACTCAGCCATAAAGAAGAATGAAATTATGGCATTTGTTGGTAAATGAGTAGACCTGGAGAATATTATGCTAAGTGAAATAAGCCAATCCCAAAAACCATAGGCCAAATGTTTGCTCTGATATGTGAATGCTAATTCACAATAAGCGGTGGGTGGAGAAGGACAGGTACTTTGGATTAGAATAAAGGGAGTGAAAGGGGGGGGTAGGAATGATAGTAGAATGAATCAGACATTATTATCCTGTGTGCATTTATGATTACACAACCAGTGTAACTATATGTCATGTACAACCAGAAGAATTTATGTATGATGTGTTAAAAGGCATTCTACTGTCATGTGTAACTAATTAGAACAAATAAAAATTTTTAAAAAGAAAGCAGTTTCATTAAATTGTTCAGTGAGAAGCAAAGTAGACAGAGCCTATTGGAAAGCGAGAAGAAGACAGAAATAAATGACCTGATAAAGCATTAGGTGGCCAAGAAAAGAAGTTCTAGAATACAATATAATATCTACCAATATGACATTAAATACAAGGAAGGGTAGACAAGTACCTAAATTATATAAATGTGCTGATTATTGCATTTTAAAATCAATTTGGAAAACACTCTATTTGTAAGAAAATGATAGTTATCTTTGATAATTCTTTAGCATCACCGACATACCTGGAGATAGATTTATATCCAACCAGAAGTAATAACTAATAGAGCTATTGAGTGTTCATGAAGCAGTTTTAAAGAACATTTAATTTCAAGTTCTTATATTAAAGATGGCATTCAAAGTATTCATCTACTCATGCACAAATGCATTGAAGTATTAATTGAAAATACATTTCCTGTTTAGCATGAAGAACTAAATTAGTATCATATGTAAAAGTTGGTGGGCTTTCTATTGTTCAACTCAATGCTCATTTCTTAGGAGCATTAAAAGAGAGCTTTCTCCGAGCATTTAAAAAATACACAAATCTAAAATAAGAGTTTGTGAAACAATAAGTATGCTATATTTTAACTTATGTACATCATTTAAAAATCATACTACAGAGAATAGAGGTGTAGCTCAGTGGCAGAGCACATGCTTAGTGTGCTCCAAACCCTGTGTTCAAACCTCAGCACCAATTAAAATAGAGTATTACAAAGACTTTGAAGGCAGATTTAATTTATTGTTATTTAATAACCCATGATGATAGAAAAATAAATATTATAACTATTTACTTGCTAATTGTATACATATGACCTACAGTTAGGACTTTTTAGATATAAAATAGTTTTTAACACTGCTGTTTGTGTCTGTATAGGAGTTTGTGGGAGCTGCTCAGTGGAGGTTATGGTACCTGTAATTGCCATCACAACCACAGAATTAGATACTGCACTGTAATCATCATTCTCAGGAAGCAGAAGCTTCTAGGGAAAGTTGAACTTTGCAATGCACAGGATGCTTAGGTGCATGCCCTAACAACTCCCCTTTAAAATCTCAGGATGCTAAAATTTTTTCAAATTAATCCCAGGTCACATCAAATAAACAAAAAACCTCTGGCAACAGAGAGTTTAAGTAATGAAAGTATAGTTTTGAAGGTTCATAAGATACTTCAACAAGTTTACTCCAATAGTACTAATTCTGGACCTTTCACTGAAAGATTACGACTTCTTTGAAAAATTGTGTTTATTTCCCAATTTTAACCTCTGGTAATTCTCAACTCAGTCTCATTCTGACTTCTGCTTTTCACTTGCTGACCTCTATGTTCACCATTTCAGTCACTAGAAATATGTTCTATCCAGGGCTTCCCAAACATTGATAAGCATGTTATTACCAGGGTATGTACTAGGAAAGTAGATTTCAGAGCCCAAGGATGAAAAAACCCATTTGAAATATTCTTTAACGTAGGACATAGTTGAACCACAATCCACCTTTGGATCCTTTTCATTCTTCTGCCCCACCATGTATATCATTTTCTAGAACTGATGATTTCCACTTACCTGCCTTTTCTTCTCCCTACACTGAGCATTATTACAAAAGATTGAGGTTTTGCTGAATATTCCCACCATAAATTTGTGTGTGTAAACATAGGTATTTATAGACAGACATCCATAGCAGTTATCTATTGGGAAAATTATCAAACCACTTTCAGCTGTTAGTTCCTTATCTGTAACATGGAAATTCATTCATCATCCATTTGTCACTGTGCTGTGGACAGAGTAATGAATAAGATCTGAAGGGCCTTGCTTCTACAGGTCTTACACTTTCATCAAATATTAATATTTAATGCATAGTTTGGGGGAGGATTAAATGAAAGCATAATAGCTAACATATCAGTATTTAAATACTAGATACGTTTTTATGTGCTCAACATAAATAAAACATTTATTTCTCATAACAGTAGGGTGGAGTATGTACTATTTTTTTTTAATTTATTTATTTTCTTAGTTGTAGGTGGACAGAATATCTTTATTTTATTTTTATGTGGTGCTGAGGATCGAACCCAGTACCTCCCGCGTGCTAGGCGAGCACGCTACCACTGCACCACAATCCCAGCCCGAGTATGTACTATTATTATTTCCACTTTATATAGGATGAAATTGCCCTGCCGAAAAATTCTTTTCTGCAAGGTGTCTCAGCTAGTAAGCAGTAGAGCTCGGATTTTCACCCAGGTGACCAGGGTCCAGAATCAATGTGCTTAAGCTCTAGTAGAGTACTTCTCTCTACAATGCAATTAAACTAACAAAAACATAATATATCTGTTAAAGACTGTGGGCATCCTATTTTTAAATTGGATACTCATTTCTTAAGAATGAGACTTCGAAATATCTCAACCTAAAATACAGCGTGCCTCCAGCTAAAGCTTGAATCTTGATAGGATACTAGCATATCTAAAGAAAGAATATGCTAACAAACAGGAACAGTCCCAGTGAATATTCCTCAAAAAAGGTACCTTTCTGAGAGCAAAAGTTGGCATCATCTTGACAAAAACTTGTAAAGCATGTGACATTTTACAAGAGATTCATAAAAGGGGAGTCAGGTATTCAAGGCTTTACACAAAGCAAACAACTCCATCCTGGTATTATTACCCCAGAGCATACCTTCTCGTGACTACAGAGAACCATCTGTATCAGACACACATTCCATCTGATGGATGCAAAGCTTCCAGTCATCAGATATACATTTTTTATTTTAGATAGCATAAGGGGTAAGTAGGATATACTTAAAACCTATATAACAAAATGTGCATTGAAGATGTACTTTTCTCAGAGGCCTCCACTCACCACATGCAAGGTTGGTTCAACATACAGAAATCAATAAACATAATCCATCACATCAATAGACTTAAAGATCAGAATCATATGATTATCTCAATAGATGCAGTAAAAGCATTCAACAAAATACAGTACCACTTCATGTTCAAAACACTAGCAAAACTAGGGACAACAGGAACATATCTCAACATTGTAAAAGCTGTCTATGCTAAGCCCACGGCCAACATCATTCTAAGTGGAGAAAAATTGAAAGCATTTCCTCTAAAAAATGATAGCCTATTCCTTAAAAACTTTTCACTCTTATCTGAAATACCCAGCTCATCCCAGTGATGAGGCAACCCTCTCCACCAGAATATTATTCTCAGCACTTGTAGTAGCTGTTCTCTGGATGGCTTTTTTTTCCCTTGATGTCTATTTGAAACTCTGTCTTCATTAGCTCCTGTCCTAAACAAATTGCTCTGGACTTGACCTCCTCTTCAATCTATGCTCCTTGACAAACTCTCTAAAGTGCTGTACATACTTGGTGCTCCCTCTGTCCTAGCAGCGCTCCTTTGCATGCTTTGACATTTTAATGATGGGCACATAAGGTAGAGAATGTCGACGGGAATTTTTGAATAACATTTTTTTTCTTTGTCAAAGAAGACACATTTGCGGCATCCGGTCTCTTCTATGCTTCCCACCTTTGCAAACTTTCTGACATGTGCCCAGTGGAATGGAAGAGGTAACCATATTTATATCACAAGGTCCATTTTCTGCTGACCAGGTTAGTGAAACTGAGGCAAAATTAATCCAATACATGATCAGCAACAAATCAAATTCTGTTTTAGCAAAATTTAAAATAGTCTAAGTAGACAATGGTGAGAACTAGTAAACTAAAGTTCATGTACTTAATTTAATTGTATTATACACTTTTGAATATTTTGACTTTTAATCTTTCTTGTTCTCTTTCTGTGTCTGAAACTACTCAATTGTCATAGTTTGATGCCTAACCCACTACTTATACAGGTATTTTGTCTTTAGTTCTCTTCTTTTATTCTAGATAGTCTTGCCTTAGTTTATGCAATCTTATATATTTCAGTTTCTAAGTAGGTAGGTCTACATTCCCTAAACTATCAGTAAGTTTAAATCATTTTCTAGACTCTAAACATCTCTATGTAGATATTCCATGAGTATTTCAAACACCTCATGCTCCTAAAAAAATCTTCTGCCTGTTAGTGGTTTAGCATAGAAGTATTTGATTGTTATCATTCACAGTGAAAATAAAAATGGAATGTAGATTTTGAATTGGGCCTTCTGTCAAAGATGAAAGGAGACAAGAATCTTCCAAAGATAGATAATATCAGGAAGCACAAAACCAGCTATAAACATTACACATTCCTAGAAGGGTGAGACTGGCTTGTTTAGAGCAGAATGAGATCGATGGGAAATAAAGTTGAATAGTTAGGGTGGGAAAATTGTGGCAGAATTTGCAACATGTTTAAACTTGATGTCCTTTAAAAATTGGTACCCATTTATTTCTTTGGAATAGAAAATATGATGGACATATTTGGAATTCCTTACCTGGCCTTTATTCTTTGCTTTACTCTCCAACTTTCAGAATTTTATTCTGAGTAGTGATTGAACTCTCCTCAATGGAACCCTTATGCTTATCAAAAGATAACTTCATATTTAACTTCAGGGGTGCATATGAGGCCTAAACCTTTCCAATCAGAATGAACTCTGGGAATCTTGTTCGGCAAAATTCTTGTATGGTATGGAGAATGGAAAACAACCTATGCTATATTCATAATGAAACTATGTCAGAGTACAGCTGGGAAACAAAGCCAAGACAAGGCTAGAATATTCATCTCTCAGCTACAGAACATTTCTGAAAGTTTGAAATATTGTGAAAAACAGAAGAGTAACTTTTGGAAAGTAATACTGTAATCTTCCTTGTTAATATTAACTTACCTACAACACATACTGTGTCTTATTGGAAAAAATGCAAATCTATGAAGTATGATTGGATGTGTTCAAAAACTACATACTCATTTAATGAACTGAATTTCAATGGTTTTGTGAATTTTAACATTAATGGGGCTAAAAAGAGAAAAGCTTTAGCTCCATTTCTATTTCCAAATCTTTAGCTTCGATTTTCCTTTTGTGTTAAATTTTTGCCTGAAGAGTTCACAAAGCCCCTTGCAGTCAGCGGTATGTTGGAGCTGCCTCATTTGAAGCTTATTTGAGACGTTTATTACCTTTTCAGAAAGTTTGTCATCTTGTTGGTACACAGAGTCATTATTAAAATAGAAATAGGGCTGAGAGTGGGGCTCAGTGGTATGTGTGAGCATGTGTGAGGCACTGGGTTTGATCCTCAGCACTATGTAAAAAAAATAAAATAAAGATATTGTGTTCATCTACAACCAAAAATAAAAATAAAAATATATAAATTTACAATTAAATAAATTGTATCATACAAATTATTTACTAATACTCCAGACTTAGCATTTCTCAATTATTTTACACATTTTGTTCTTTTTTTTTTTTTTTAATATTTTTCTAGTTGTAGATGGACACAATGTCTTTATTTTATTGCTTTGTATGTGGTGCTGAGGATCGAACCCAGGGCCTCACGCATGCGAGGCAAGCGCTCTACCGCTGAGCTACAATCCCAGCCCCCACACATTTTGTTCTTATATATGCTTGTTCGGTTACTTTCCTTACTGTATCTATTCGGTGGCAAGAACAGTCATGAGATACTGAGCATCCCTCCTCAACTCTCACATCACTATTACATTAGTAGTTTGAAATGGGTCATGATGAGAGCATTGCATTGGAGGCAAATACTACAAATCAGGTCCTATTTTCTTGTTTTCTTCATTGTCTCTAGATTTAAGAAAGTGATGAAGACTATGTTAATAATGCAGATTAAACTTAAAAGTATGTTAATTCTGTGGCCATTATTTTGTATTGTATAAAAACATTGAGGAAAAGGTTTTCCAGTATTTTAAAACCATTATCTGATTTAGCAAAGATATTCATATCATTATTTCACTTTTATCTGTATGATAAACACAGAAAAATATCACCCAGCATTAATATCACAATGACAAAAATTTGTCAGTTACTACTATAGATTACCTATGTTTTCAAGAATTTAAGAAACGCAATAAAGTCAAATATGTCCTATATGTCAGTAAAAGTTATTACAAACTGATGTATATACACATGCATGCACGTTTACATTTTATTTTTTTGAGATCCATTTATTAAACATTTACTAGCATACTACTGGCTGCAAGTTTCTACTGTACTTTTTGCTTCATTTATTAAATGCACAATCAGAAAGATAAGAACTTTGCAACAAAATCTGAGATGTCATCAGTATGAGAAAGTAAGCACACAACTCAATACGTCAGGTGGTTCTTGTGTGGAAATGGTATAGATTCAATTCTTCTCCTTGACTTATAGGAACAGTGAGAACTTAAAGTTGTGGAACATTGCACAGAATCCATCTTCCTCTTACATAGCTAAAAGAAATAGGTTTTGGTTGTAAATGGTAGTATAATAATGGTAAATATTTCAGGAAAAAAATTTTGTTACCAAAATATTTGATATCAAGTATTTTCTTAACTTCAAAAGAGTTCAAGAAATTCAAAATGTCTTTTACTTTTCATCTTTATTTTTTGTTTCCTCAAATTTTTATACCATTTACTTTCTCCATAGTAATTTCATCCTCAACTGGAAATGAGTAGATGATGATACTTTCTCATTAAGAATTCAAGCTATTAAGACATTGTAGAAACACTAAAAATAAACAACAGAGCAATATTTTTCTTAGTAGTGCCCTCAGGTCAATAAATTTCTTACAAAATAGAATTGTACTTGTTATTATAGAAATTAACATTTATCTCAATTCTCATGATGAGAGATGTATATTATTTCCCCCATTACATTTATGAAAATTGAATTTTTTTCCTCTAGAAACATAATATAATGCTCTTCACATTTTAGGGTTTAAATGACCTACAAAAATGAACTTCCTTAATTTTAATTCCTTTCCATTTTCAAATGTCTCATTTTTTGTAGAGAAAGTTTCAGGTTTTTTATTAAATAAATATCCTACATTTATATTCTTGGAGAAAACATGGCATGAATATTTTCCCCCTTTCAATCTCTAAATCTTTGATTCTATTTCAATTTGGACCAATAGTGCAGTCTATGTCCATCAACCTTGTTTCAAATGTATGACTGAACGTAGAAAAAAGGTCAAATCCAGTTCCTCTTGGTGTCAGCATTGACAGCAATAGGTCATGAAAGAAGGATTTCCTAGATGCCTGTGTGTGCAGTTCCTTCACTTGAGCACTAGTCTCTGCTCTTTCTGTCTACAGAGGAGATGGAAAACAGCTGGTCACTGGCTTCCTTACATTGCTTACTAATTCAGCTGTAGCAGAATGTCAGACACTATTTGTTGTTATTCGAGGCAAAGGCAAGGTGATTTAAACAAGATAAACATCCCAGAAGAATAAAGTAGGAAAATTCCTCACAGTAACTTGGGTGTGAAAAAAAAATCCCCTTTGAACTTCCTAAATGAAGACTCAGGCCACTTTGTATAATGGGGTAAGTATACATGGTTAACGAAGCTCATGTTACAGGGGAGGAAGTAGAATGAACATCTCTGAAGGATTCTAAAAGAATATGGAAAATTTCATCTCTGCAGAATTTCAGCAAATAATTTTTCATGTTCATTGTGATCCAATGATTTTTAGCCTGACTTTTATGCTTTATCTCAGCTAATTTATGTTTAATTAGTAAAGTCCTCTCCTCTTAGAGTTTTTCTTCTCAAATTTAAAAGTGTAATGCCTTATCCAATGTGAATAGATCATAAGGCTATTTAATAATGCGTATTTCAAGAATCCTTTTTTAAAATAGGATTATAATTTTATATTAATTTTAGATATAAGAAAAGTTTCAAAGATAAGCAATGTTCCTAGATACCTCACCCAGTTTTGCCATTGATAGCATCCTACATTACCTTGGTACATTTATCAAACCAACAAATTGACATTGATATATTATTATGAACTAAACTCCAGATATTATTTGGATTTCATCCATTTTCCCACTAATTGCCACTTTCTGCTCTAGGAGATCCAATGATCCTACACTGCATTTAGTTATCTTATCCCTTCAGTTTCTACTGGTCTGTGACAATTGCCCAGTGTTTCCTAGTTTTTCATGACCTCGATAACCTTTAGGAGTATTGGCCAGATATCCTGTAGAATGTTTCCCAAATGGAGTTTGATGTTTTTCTCGTGATTAGACTGCAGTTCCAGATTTTGTGGAAGAATATTACAGGTAAGATGCTCCTTTCTTTGTATCATATCAGCGGGTACATGGTGTCCATATGACGTTGCTGGTGATGGTAGCCTACATCACTTATTTAAGGCAGTGTTTGTCCACTATTTTTCTCCACAGTTTTTCTTTCTGAGCTCCATTCTCTGGAAGTAAGTCATTAAGTGTAGCCCATTCTCTAGTGGGTGGGGGAGGAATAAGATTTACCTTGCAAATGGGTCAAGAGTCCTCTGTTCATTGTCCTGTAAATTTTTATTATTCAAGAGTCAATAAAATAGGCACTATCAGAACAAGTTTGAGAAATTTGGTGATTCAATGAATTCTATGTTTATTCGTATGCACATTTTTCAACAATATAAAGGTTTACATTAACTTTCCTAAAGCTGTTGTAATGTAATTTTCTTATTACTTTTTATATCAATTCTCTGGTTTGGTGGTGACTGGACAGACTCACATGGTAAGCCCATGACGTAGTCTAAAGAAATAAGTCATGTATTATGTGGTAAGAGTCAGAAGGAATGTTCTCAACTATTCTTGGCTTCCTGCATTGCTCCTTTCATAATTTAAAGTTAAACATGACTTTTTTTACCCTCTAGCAATCCAGGCTCAGTGAAAGTTTCCACAGGAGCTAATTCCAATGTGTGGCACAAGAAGCCTCCTAAGACAAGGAATTTACTTTCACATTCCAATGACATCAAATATCTTTGCCAATAAATCTGTCTGTGTCAAGCTCAACAAATAGAAACATGAAAAATGTTATTCTTTAAAGGCAATTTGATTTTTATTTCTGATTTTCTTTGAAAGTATAGGTGATCCAAAGTAATGATTTAAGATGGTATTCTTGCCCTATTGACCAGGAAACCTGTCAAGTACCTGCTCTTTACCTAGCTTATTGTGAAGGCTGAGAGTTTGCTTCACCATGAGGAACCCTGAGATGTCTTGCCTCTTGTTTCTCCTAAATAACTGTTAGGAACTTCTCATACCTACACTGATCATATTTACTAACTCATCAGATGTTGTTTTCTCCTTGCTCTGTCATAAAAGCTGTGTTTCTTCATAGGACCATTTATGTAGTTTTGAGATTAGCCCCATTCCTGACTTCATTTATTGTACTAATATTTCTTTTGCTTCTGTTTAAAATATCAATTTAAAGTATTTCGTGTATCTTAAAAGTCACTTTAAACCCATTTGTAAATAAGATGAAGCAAAAATATAGAAGCAAAATGAAATTGTTAGTGATAGGGGCACATGTACACCCAGGAGAAATCTAGGTCTAATTTGTTTTCTTATGGTGCTGCAGGGTATTTAAAGAATTGTTCTTTGTAACCCAACACTTTCAGGCATGTCTGCTTATGGCTTTTTGGTCCCTATTTGCTGAAAGTTTGATCACAGCAGAAAGTAATGGTCAATTGACAATTTACACTAGAAGTTCCAAGCTGGAAAGGTTTTTATTGTGACTATCGCATGACATTGTTCCTCTAGTCAATTTAGGGATAGAGCTCAAACAAGCAAATGGAAATATAAAAGGTAGTGTGATAGGGTCCTTAACATAACGTGACCTATCACTTGGTTATAATGAATGTTTTGATCTTCTTCCCACCCTGGAATAATGACAGACTGTTACCACAGGGCCATGACAAGTTTCATTCCCTTGAACTGTGTAAAGTTATCACTTTCCCTTGCAAAAAGTCACTTATTGGAGTCAGAGAAGCTGCAGACAATGCAAATAGAATGATTCCTCATATGTCTCTCGGGATACAGTTTTCTGAGCTACAAATCTACCAAGGGCATGAGAAAGAAGAAAGCAAAAAAAGAAATCATCTCTGCTAATTCAATTGTGGGTTTCCTTGGATCAAAGACTAACTACTATAGCATACCAAGTTCAAGACTTTACGCATAGGATGCTGGAGGCCCTCTCCTCATGATTTATATTAAGGCCTATATATGGTACACATGTGGCCTCTATGCAAGTATATTTAAAAGAGTCTTTTTTATCATGGGCAAACTAAGGAACAGCATCCAAGGAGGTCTCATTCTGGTGATGCTGTTTAAGTTCTAGAAGGTTGAAGGAACTAAGGAAAATGAGTAGGCGAAAGAAGAGAGTTTAATATATTGAACACCAAGTAGATTTGAATCTCAAAGTGGAATATAAAAATTTCTAGCAAATGAAGGAATTCCATTTGAACATATCGCCAAACAATTAAAATGCCAGGGGGCTTGGTTCCCAGGGCCTTAAGACAGAAGGAAAAAAAATACACATACATCAGTGGGCATGGGGATCATTTTTAATTCTTTTTTACCCCAAGGGTTATAAAACACATTTTACTGGATGAAAATAGCTGATGGTTATCATTTTCTTGGTTCTTCTGTGGAATAAGTAATGACTACAATTTTTAGTATATAAACATAAATGTTCAAGAAATGGGATTTTCTATATTTGTCATAACTTTTCTTCTATCTCAAGCCCCCTTGGTAGTAGACTCTTATGCAGTTTGAAATAATCTTCTTATAATCAGAGTTTCTTCTGTAAGTTGAATACATTCTCCTTTTACCCCAACTTTTTGCCCCTCATCTTTTCTAAACTACTTAATTTCTCAAAACAAGGGAAATGAATTTCTGAACCAAGTATTGATATCAAGCAGTCTCTCTCCAGTTTCATCTTCCTTCTGTGATGTAGTAAATCCCAAATGTTATGGCTGTCCAGGTTAAGAAAAATGTAATATGTGGAAAATGAAACCTACCAACAGATCAGACAGTTATGCATAATCTGTATTGGAACATTTCTCCCTCTTACCTACTTTCTTCTTTTCTTCCTCTTCCATCTCTTCTTCCTTTTCACCCAATTTTTCTTCCTCCTTGTTGTCTTTTTTCTCCATCTGTTTCTTTTATGGTTGATCTTCATTATTTTCTTCTGTAGTTAGAAGGGGAAAGAAAGGTGAAAATTACCTCAATCATGATTTTTTTCTTGTTCAGCAACTGGTATATGTTGGATGAGATGGATACAGATCATATGGTCAGGTGATTTACTATAATTTTCTGTTTTTTAAATTAAAACATTTTCTTTGTATTCCTTTGCAAATTTTATCAAGATTCATGTATACTGATTTGGAGTTATGCACTTGGCTTTACCTTTTAGAATCTGCAGAAAATGTGCCATCTTTATAAATATTACAGGAAAATAGTCAAATCTCAAGTTCCCTGTCAACTAAATGAGTAAAAATCTGAGAGATGACTTTAAATAACAGGCTTTGTGCTGTAAATACGTTGATTTGGTTGTCTAGTGTCCTCTTATTCTGAGAATTGACGCTCCCCCATCCTCATGTATTATTCTGTCCTTATTCCAGACTAGAGTTAGCTGACCAAATTTGAGCCTACTCTAGAAAGACACAACTAATTGAAGCAGGAATAAGCAAATGATCCAAGTTGAACTTGTTAGTGTCTCTGAGAATTTGGGATCCAGGATAGAAATTCTAGGTACAGTCAGAGGAAGTTATAAATGTATTATAATATTTTGTATTTATTATAAATACTGAGATGGCAGAAAATACTGCTAAGCAATGAGCAAATTCAAGAAGCAGAAAACCAAAACAAATATTCTAATGGCATCTGAGGCTTTGGTTTCAGTTGTTCCTTTTGGCTTAAGTTTCAATATGTTACTTGCAACCAAACAAGTCCTAACCAATACTTGCCAATGCCTTTTATGCCAGGATAATTCATATTGACTCTATTACCATACTGTAGAGGAGCAAATGACTTGGTATTTTTCACTAGCCATGTAAAGTCACTTCTCTATCCATGTGGTTTCATTTAGGAGTCGAGGCACAAAATAGAAAACCACGTGTTTACAACTTCAAAATTCCGGAGCCCTTTAAATTATCAGAGGGACATTAAAAATGATACAAGCTGATACTGATTGAATTTTAGTTTGACCAATCAAAAGTTTAAAGTATAATGAAAATTTTTGTCAACTTACTTCTGTACAGTCTGCAGTCTGCTCGTGAAAGAAAACACATCTATGCATTTTTTAAAATAGGTTTCTAGATTATGCAATTTTGGCTACTAAAAATGAAGAATGAACTTTTTGTCTACATATAAGCTTTTTTTAAAAAATTAACTCCTATTTCTAGAAATGTGAATTTCAGCTGGCTAGAAAAAAATTAAAAATGGGAAACCAAAAATCTATGCAAACTATTGGCTGGCATAACTTAAACAAGGTACTTAGTAGTAGTTCAAATCTCAACACTGTTCTGCAACTTGAGTTAATTATCTAATCCCTCACTCACTCAGTATTCTTATCTACAAAATGAGGATAAGAATACCTACCTCACTGGACAGTTGTGAATAAGTAAATGAGTTCATATGTACAAATCATGTAGAATAGCACCTTGCATTTGATGTGTACATCACTTGTGCATATGATATGGAAAAAGAGCTCAATTTGTGTTAGCTATTGCTTTCCCTGACAGAAATGCTAGAAAATATACAATGTTGGGTTTTCCTTGCTACAAAGTACATTTGAATAAAATTAGCCCTTAAACAAGTGGATATTTCATATTACTCCATTCTTCCATTGCTTTCAAGGTATTGAAAAACTAAATTAAATTTTAAACTGAAAGAAAAAGGCACACCCTATGCAACATTTAGGAAGAGAAGGAGTTGTCACACAGTCTAACAATGAGACTACCAAGGTATCAGTATCCTGGGGATTTCGCCCATATGAAGTCTACTTTAGTTTCCCTTATTCTTCTCTTCCTTTTATTTTTTTTTTATTTTTAATTTTTTTTTGGTAACAGAACCCCTATTTTGTGATAAATGTTCCACATGATTCAACTGAGAATTAAACTTAATCATCTTCTTCCAAGCCACAAGGTGGGCACATGATCAAGGACTAGCCAGTCCGGATGTCCTGTCCAAAGCTGTGAGGAAAAATCACTCCCTCTGTAATAGGATGTGAGCATTTGATTGCTAGCCATGATCCATCAAAGTGAAGAGAGCCAATGGATAAAGGGAGATGAGATCCTGATAGCTTTCTCTGAGACCCTGGATCCCAGCCTTAAAAAAAAGTATCCTTTGAATTTCAATGATATGGCTCTCCAAGACTCACATATTTTTATTTAAAATTCTTTTCTTTATACTAGTTTAAGTAAGATCTTGAATCATTTCCAAGTGAAGTTTCTAAAGACCATATATAGCTATTCCTATGTTCTCTTTTAGAAGCTAAAGGGTAGCATTCACATTTTGCTTTTAGGGGAATAGAATACAATAGGATCTGCTCTCCTCCTCAATAGAAAAAAGCAAAGAAGCATTTAGTTATTGTCTTCTTCACCCAGTCCAATTAAATTTTAAGAACTGGAAAATCTGGCTAACTAGAGAAGACTGAAAAAGAATCAAGAAACAGATTTTAATGAAAAAAAATTAACAAATTGATGTTAATTCTAAGTTCACTGAAGTCAAAGATGGGGCCGTCTTAAAAATACGGGTTTTAGAATGATGACTTCCAAATTCCTGTAGCAGGAGGTTATGTCAACTTTAGTTACCTACCTTACGCTAAGATCACATAGCAGTATCAAAGCTAGGCGTTAGTTCAATTGGAAAGACATTTTGATATGTCACTCAGAAGTAATTAGAGTTTAGCTGTGAGTCCCAAAATATTTTTAAGATGAGGTATAAGAACATGTAAATTCCAGCAGGTGGATTGGTGACAGAAAGCTCTGTATAGTGTCACAAAAGACTTTTCCCTCTGGGAATAGCTAGGACACTTCCCTCTGCCAAAGGCTAACATCCACCAGGCACTATGATGCATTTTTCTCTCTACCCATCCCTTTCCTCATCACAGCACCTCCTACAGAAACACTGGTCTCATTCTTGCTTTCCAAGTTTTGTAGTTCCGCACATTTCCTTGTGTGCTCAAATATTCAGAGGATATGGGAAAACATCAATAACTGGAAAGACTGAAGTTTGGCCGTACTTATCAACTCTAAGTTGTGACAGGAGACACATATGGTACATAAGGTCTCATGGTTCAAAACTACCTATCTTTTAAACCTATGTTAAGTCTCACCACTTCTTTTGACTTTCCCAATTTTCTAGTTGTTGACAATTTCTTAATTTCCCTGAATTATTGGAGGGGCTGATTGTAAATGGTCTTCTGATGGCCTCTGTTTTTAAGTGTATAGGACTTTCCAATAAAAATATAGTGTTTAGGGGAAAGTATATAACTACTTTATTTCGTCCATTTTTACCTAGTAGCTCATCTTATTCTAAGTTAAATGTATACGGGAGGACTTTCCAATAGTCTTACTTATGTCAGTTAATGCTGGTTTCTCCTATAGGTTCTGTAAAGCTTTACAAAAGAGCACAAAGTTACTATTTGCAATTTCAGACCACACTACATATTCTGGGCAGCCACATAATTAATAAAACTAATTAAAAATGTAAAGAAAGCCAGATATTTAACAAAATCACTTTTGTAGCACAATCATTCAATATAGATGGACATTTAAGTACTCAGATAAAAACCTGGCTCTGTGTCTTGTGGAAAACATAAAAGATCAGGAGGTTAATATGGAGAAAGGAAGTAAGAAATTTATAAAGGAATTACTTCAAAAGTAAAAGCAAATTAAATTCATTGGAAAAAACAAAAAGAAAAGCAAAAGGATAAGATAAAAGGAAAATTACCGATGTGTGCACAACTATGCATATATTATTTTCCTGTGTGTCCGTGTACAAACACATAAGAGAAATGCAAGGAAATCTGTTTCTTTTTATGGTTGACTCTTCTGTGTGTAGTGGGATTTTCTGGTTACATCTGAGCTAAATATTATGGCAAATAGCAGAACACAGTAGTTATTGCACATGATTGTCTGTGAACTGGGTGGGCAAGAATTTTTCATTTCATAAATCATTTCAGCTTGCTGCTCTAATTCCATAGCACTGAGAGACTAAAAAAAGCTCAAGAAAGAAAAACGTGTTTTGTGTCTCTTCTCAGTCTACCCTTCTTAGTTTAGATAGATTTTTCGTGTTAATGAAGTCTTTTTTTTTAAAGATGTTTCAATCTTCATTGTTCTGGTTTTGAAGCAAATTATTATGCTTTCTTATTTATTTGCTTTCTTGCCAGGGAACTTTAGTACCAAAGCAATGGATAATACTGCTCTCTTCCTTTATTTATAGTACAATCTGTATCAATGAAATAATCCTACATTATTTTCTTGCCGATTGCTTTATGTTCATAGTTCAAACTTCAAGATCCTGAAGTGGTTTTGCTCTTATTTAAGATTTCCTGCTAAAGACATTCTATTACAGCTTTGCAAATAAGTACCTCCCCAGCCTCTAGTTGGTATAAAGGTAATTTAGTAATTTAAATAAACACTCTTACCAATCTGTTTTCTCCCCTCTAGGAGACTGGGGAAATAGTTTCCCTCATATTTCAGGGTTTTCCCCACTTTCTTTAAATAATCCTTTAGCTTTCAACCAAGAGAGCTTTAGGTAACTTGTCTTTAATGTGTTTCCAGGACAGACATGGAACAGACTTAGTGGGACAAAAAAATAATAAAATGAGTAAAAATTTTGCTTAACAGTAAATGTAATGATGATAGTTTTGGAATTTGCCTACTGTGTGGGTTAGAAATTTAATTCAGTTCTCCAGACCACGGAGTTATCATGACTAACCAAAATCTAGAACTATGAAACTATGGTATCCTGTCTACCACCAGGAACTCCCCATCCCCCTTCTCAGATGCATTTCCCACAATAGTTAAAAAACAAACAAACAAAAACTTTCTTAAAGTTCCTACTGTATACTAATCTTGCCTTTTCCTCTAGCATTTCAATAAAGCTCTCATACTTTCACTAATCTCACATTTAGAATTGGTTAATAGAAACTAGTGTACAAATGTCAAATGAAAAAAAGATACCCTTTATACTTAAACAAACCTTTTAATTCACCATGTTATTGCTAAAATGAACAGAATCACAGCTGTGCTGTGTTAACATGGAAACAGCCTCTGTGCTAAGTGAGCTTGTGTTGGTTTTAGTCAGTAGGTTTCTGATTGGATTTTTATGAACATTTTAAGTATCATTTGCTCTTAATTTCTTCTGAGACCATACAAACCGCACTACTCAGTTAATCAGTGTGATTTGATTTCAAGAAAGTTAAAAAGAACTACATAAAAACAAATTCATTATTATTACATGGCTGAATTTAGTGTGGTTCTTCTTGTATTGCTTGATTTTTTTTAAAAGGAAGTGTAAAAATTGAAGCAATATGAGAATGATCCCTTGTTCTGATCTAGAAGATACAGAACTAGCAACTCAAGCAGAATTAAATACTTCATTTTTCTTCAATGTGAATAGTTTGTGTAAGTATGGACTCGCTTAAGTAAAAGATGCAAATTCTTGATTTAACTGTTACATACAACTCATGAAAAAACAAAAAAAGTCAATTGAAACATAGTGCTATGTTCTGTCATACCAGAATTAATTCTCAAAATATTCATTTGATAAATTTCAAAATAGAAGTGAATGAATGATCCAGCTTGGGGTGGGCCAAATCAGAAATCTTTCCTGGGATTTTGGAACATAACCAATAGAAAGCATCTTTCAATCTCACTCTAGAGGCAAGACTGTATCATAGGATACTAGATCTAACAGTTTCTTAGTGTAAGACTAGAATCAGAAATATTTGGAGACTGAGGTTTGTGTGTGTGTGTGTGTATGTGTGTGTATCCTGTCTCCAGTTAACTGCCTCCTATGCCCTCCACTGGTTTTCCTGTGATTTGGTTACATGTACCAATAGATATCCCTTCTAGCTAATTTAGCTTAATTTGGATATCTATCACTTCCAAAAAAAAATCCTCATAATAATATAAATAATATAAAAAAGATCCTCATAATATTGGCTCTTTGTATTTTCTTTCATAAAATTTGCAAAAAGAAATAGATAATTAATCTGAGTGTGATGGCACAGTAATCCCAGAGATTCTGGAGGCTGACTCTGAGATTTAAGGGGAAAATATAATTGTTTTTTATTTAACATAATATATGATACAATAAAACTTGCAGGGAGCATCTTTTTATATTTGTATTTTCTTCCCTTAGTTCTTTTTTCCTCTTTTTTTTTTTGAAAATTTTTAAAAATATTTATTTACTTTTTAAGTTGTAGGTGGACAGAATATCTTTATTTTATTTTTTTTTATGTGGTGCTGAGGATCGAACCCAGTTCCTCACGCATGCTAGACGAGCACGCTACCACTGCACCATAACCTCAGCCTCTCTTTTTTCCTCTTTCATAATTAGATCTGTTTCAAATCCCTTTCAGACCAAGGTAAGTACACGTGTTCTAATTACTGTGGCTTGAAGATCGCTCTTTTATAAAGGAGAGCTGAGTAGGGCAGAGTAGATCAGAAGTTTTACATTTTTAAAAAGAAGGTGGTGGTGGAGAAGGAGAAAGGTAGAAATCAGATGAGAGGAGGCAGGTAGTAGACATGGCCTCTGTGAACTATTTTTTCCTCTGAATTACTGTAAGTTATAATCAGTCATGTGCTGCTCATTTTGAGTTTCCTTTGCTACCTTCCCTAGCTCTGGCAACTTGTATATGCACCTATTTGCCTGAGTGTGTCAGGGTACATCCGGGAGGGTTAGTGAAAAGGATAAGACAGCAAACTGAGCTACCACTGAACTCATTTAAAGGCCAAATAAAATGCTCTGCAGTTGAGTCAATAGTCCTCCAAGAAGTTTTTAAGTACCTAGTAATGTACTTTTTTCCTTGGGCATCAGAGGAGGGAAAGGCATGGATTTTCTCTATGTTCTTAAGTGATTTTTTCTCTTCCTTAGTCTCTGGCTAATCTTCATGAAATAAACCATGAAAGAAAATCCTATCTTGAAATATTTTGCTGTAATGTTGTTATAGTAAGACTCAAATAATTTGAGATGAATTGGGGACTTAATTCCTCCTAATAAGAGTAGTTTAGGTGAGTTCAAAGCCAGCCTCAGCAATGGCGAGGTGCTAAGCAACTCAGTGAGACCCTGTCTCTACATAAAACACAAAATAGGGATGGGGATGTGGCTCAGTGGTCGAGTGCCCCTGAGTTCAATCCCCAGTACCAAAAAAAAAAGTGGTTTAGGAGTAGCAGTTGTAATAGTGGTCATAGTTATAACTATGAATAATAGTAGTAGCTAGCCTTTAATGAGCTCTTTTGTGTCAAACACCATGCAAAGAGCTTTGTATAGGTTATTTCACTTGAACTTTTTGAACTAGTGTGTCTTATTTCCCTTACATTATATATGAAAAAACAGAGAGTTTGAAAGTGACAATCATGGTAGTTGTATTACTAACATTTAATAATATGTGGCAAGAGTAATTCAAGTATCATTTTACTTAATCCTTACAAAAGTGCAGTGATTCAAGCGTGACCATTTCATTCATTTCTGAACGCTGGGTATATAAACTATATTATTTTTATTAATTTATTTATCTGTTATTTAAGAAAGAAGGAACACTAGATTAAATTCAATCAGTTAAGTTATTCAAAATTCAGAAATATTCAAATGTAAAATTAAATGTGTATATTTAAGCCAAAGTAAGGTGCTATTTTTTTGCTATCTTCCACATAGAGAAACCAAGTCTTAGTGGCAATTAAAACCATGCCCAAATTTATACACACTGCTATAACGAAGTCAGGCTGTAAACTTGGATCTGTCTAATATAGAATGTGTGTACATCTGAATTGGTCTTCAGTGATGAGAGAAAATATCAGATTTTCCTTGGATCTTTTCAGAGCAAAGCATCAGTCAAAAAGATTTAAGAAGAAAAATGTCTGGTATTTAATTTACATAATTTTGAATGAATATCCAAAATAAAAAAAATCCAAAAAAAAAAAAAAAAGGTATATTGGTGCCAGGCTTGATGGCTCACACCTGTAATCCCAGCAGCTCAGGAGACAGGTTTGAAGCCAGCCTCAGCAATGTAGTGAGGCTGTAAGCAACCTGGTGAAACCCTGTCTCAAAATAAAACCTTAAAAGGGCTGGGGATGTGGCTCTGTGGATCAGTGGTTAAGTGCCCTTGACTTCAAATTCTGGCACACACACACAAAAAAATGTACATTGGAGGCAGCCTCTGTAACCACTCACCTAGAATCTTTGTAAATTCTCTTAGCAGCAAGATCATGAAATAAATGCCTAAATATCGACTGGACTCTCCACTTCCCCTTGCCTTGCAAAGCCAGCCATTAGCTGGATGTCTTGGCTTTTTGCCTAATTGGGCAATTCTAAGAGAAAATATCCATATTTTGACAGCATTATTTCTTCACAAATATTTAATGCCACAAACAAAGACACTTTGAGAAGCTAAATAATAGTGCTTGGGTGCAGTTTCAGTCATGCCTTACCACTTTGTTATATGACCCAATTCCCTAGTTAACATTTTCTCAGGCAGTTATTTCCTGTGCACTTCCTGAGGTTTCCACAACTAGCCATTTTTTAGGAGAGTGGTAGTTAAAATAATAGAGCTTTTAAGGAATCTAAAGTTTGGTGATTAGGATTGTGGCCAATGGTTGCATTTCCTGCTATCTGTGAGAATATAGAAAGTAGAATTCCTTCCTAATTATTGCAAAAACAAACATCCTTACAATTTTTTTCCTCCAGAAGATTGATAAGAGAAAGATTCAGCAGACCATAGTGCCTCAGGAACACTGTACTTTAAGAGAAACAAAACAGGAAACAAACCAAGAAAATCTATCTTGATTTTCACAAACTGAGAGACAGTCAGGAGAAACATGTTTAGATAGGCGTGATGCAATCAAAGGTTTACTATATCATAACAAAGAGGCCTGTATATGATCAAACTTTTGAATGTTCTCTTGCAAAAGATATTTGGAAGCAGTATTATTTATTTTCCTATAGATCTTAAATGGAAAAGCACAGATCTTCAGAAGACGGGTTTATAATGAAGAACAGTTTTGAGCATACAAAAGATAAAACAGCCCTACGTTTCAAACCGACGTAGTTAAGGTTGTTTGCCTGAAAGGGCAGGAGATTTTATCAAGATGAACACAACAATATTGATGTCCACATACATTTGAGAATGCTTGGATGGCAACTTTTCCTTCCCCAGGAATTTCACCCTTTTTTACCTATTAAGAAATGCCGTCTTTCTTAATAAAAACTATAGCCAATTCAGTCGAGCATAGGATCGGGATGCCCAGAATCTTTCCCCAACACACTTCCCCTCTGCAGAGTCTGGCTGATTATTTCTGCCACCCTTGTGCCAAGTCTAGTCCTTAAATGTGGTCTGTTTTTTTATTTTGCAACAGGTGATATACTGTGTGGCACTGCTTAGACAAGAACTGGGTATGCACAAATATTTCTAAAGTTAGGTGATAAAGCAGAAAGAATGTCAGCTACAAAACGAGCCTTAAAAACAAAAGAGTTTGCCCTTCAAGCCCTTTGTATGAAATTCTAGAAATAAGAAAACCATACATGGCACCTAGCATCTGTTTTTTCCTGCTTCTTGGTAACTATTTATCCTAACTCCCCCCAAGGAGTAGACCTTCTTCCTCTCTCTGCATAGGTGATTTGAGTGAGAACCAGCTAAGCATTTGAGGGTGGAGCACATGATCCTGGCTTACACTATTCTGTTCTCCTTTATTGATTTCTTTCCATTTACTAGCATGGTGCCTGGCATGTAGAAGGAATTCAATAAAGATCTGTCGATTTAAAGAAGGAAGACTTAATGAACTAGTTCCATTCTAGTTTCATTTTAGAAAAGAAAAAGGAAAAAATATATATATATATGCACACACAAATATATAATGAAAAGAATTATACACGCACAAAGAAACCAGTGATGCTAGTTTATTAATAGTAGGTATAGAAAATGGAATCACAACGTGGATTTATTTGTTGGATCACAGGTCTTAATTTTCTTACACTTCTTGATATGGAGGCAACATTCTCCTTCAGTTGGGCAACTCTGTATTTCTCTCCTTTCATCTTAGTGGGTCTTAACTGTCTTATTTGTTTGCTACCATTAGGCCTCCCCGCAGCCCTTAAACATTTCTCAATTTCCCTGTGCTTAACAGCATCTGTTTCCGCCTTCTAGAAGCACCTGCCACCATGTTTTCATGTGCTGTCCCTCAAGTCAGCTGTGGGGCATATGAGAGGAAAACACTGTCCTAAATTATCAATGAACAAGTGAAAATTCAATCAAGTATAAGAAATTATGAAATATCATTAGTCCTACAAAGTCAGCAAAGTCACCTATGAATTTTTAAATTGTCTTATGAAAATAAAACCCCTGAATGTAGGAATTCTTTCTCTGTACAGTGTCTAGTGAGAAGATAGTATGCACATCAAGCTATGGCTTATTTATTTTAAAATTTAGAAGCAGTATGGCTACAGTTCTTACCTCAGTATTTAAGATCTTTAACAGCAGGACAAACAAAGCAAAGAACAAGTCAACAAATGATTAGGTTTATTAGTGTTCCTTAATATTTATTCATGGGACTCATCACAACAGCTTTCAAAGTTAATTGGATATAAATGGAAAATACTCTTTGATGTCTGGTTTTCATACAAGTAGCCATAGTTACTTGTATATTGCGGCCATTGAATTTATTAACTGTGACACTTAAAAAATAAACATAAAATGTGAATGCTATGTATGTATGTATTTTGTTGGTACCAGAGATTAAACCCAGGGGCACTTAACCACTGAGCCACATCCCCAGCCTTTTACAATTTTTATTCTAAGATGAGGTCTTGCTAAATTGCTTAGGGCCTCACTAAGTTTCTAATGTTGGCCTTGAACTTGTGATCCTCCTGCCTCAGCCACCCAAGTCACTGGGATTACAGGGGTGCACCACCACACCCAGCTGAATGTCATATTTTTTTAAAGGAAATTGAATAAAGAAACAAGAGATAGTGTATTTTATTTAATTCCACTGTAAGTAGTACTTTCTCCAAGGTTAGAATCACAAAGTGGCAGGAAGTAGGAGATTCTGTCATGGTCTGAAATTCTTCAGCTATTAAAACTGAGTTAAAGTGCCAGAACTTGAAATTGCATACCAACATGGACAACCCGATGGTTCATATTCATACCATTATTACCAAGACAGATTGTTTTCTTTCATTTTTTATTTAAATATACTAGATTTGATATACTCCCTGTCAGAAGTCAGGTTTCCAGTATGCTTTCTCTTCATTTCTATTTTATGTTGAACATTTTCCAGCAATTTTTAATATCAAGTAATAAAAATGATTTTTTAGCCAAGTGTCCATTTACTCATTTAAGCAGCACTTCTTCCTTACAGAAATATTCTGCTCAGATTCTAGAAGAATCCACTGCACTCATTAAGCTATAGATTGAGCCCTACTATACCTAGATTTATATGAATTAATAGAAAGGTGTTCAAGATACAATAAAAGCACAAACAAAACCTCAAAAATGTTGATTTCCATTAATCAATTTATAGTCGTCGAGCTTTAAGGCATTTCTTTTCTCTGTCTTCCATACTGTGACTTCTGCAAACAATCTCATGCTACGTATTCATTTCTTTTGTGTTCTTATCCATGCTTACTCCTTTATTACAGATCACATCTTGGCAAGTGGCATTCTAGGTCTTAGGTCCAAAGTGTTCTCCTTCATCCTCCTGCTGTTTTGAGCAATCACAAACTTTAAATTCGAAGTTCAGTGGAAACCTCAGAATTTCAGTGAACAACCTCCACTATCTCAAAACTATCAGAACCACAGATCTTCAGAATCCCTATCCAACGACTTTAGTTCACATGTTTATCTGAAAATATAGATAGACCTTCCCAACACAAGAAAGTAAGAGAAAAAACTGGCACTTTTTCCACAACCCTTAACTGATGCCTTACAAGGGATAAATTAAATACTCTGGCCAAATATGTGTGTGGTTATGGCAGCAACAATTACCATATAAATGAGTCATCACTTGGTTTTTGTTTTATTTGTAGCAGGCATACAGAGCATAATGTAAGTGAGTTCAGGTGGAGCAAATAAAAAACCACCATGCGGCTCTGACTAAAATGTAAATTACTAACACCTAATAAAAATAGGTGACCTTGCAAATAAATAACAATGCAATTAGGAAAGCGTGTTTCACTTCCATATAGGGTTAAGTGAACACTGAGAATAAAATTTTAACCTTTAGAGATTGTGTGTGTGTGTTTTCATGTTCATTGAGCTCACAAGCACTTCAATAGAGGACCACTTGACAATAATAGAATTAAAGAGAAGATTTCCAAGGAGAGCCAGGTGATGCAGACTCCTCACCCTGGGTGGAGGGGGTGTGTTTTGTGGGATTTGAATCACCAGTGACACCTTGCATGTCTTGCCCAATCTATTAGGCAAAACTCAAAGACAGTCTTGGGGAAATGTTCTGTGGACACAGCCTGAAGTAAGACCAGCCAGCATCCATTTCCTGGGTTTCCATTCCCTAAGAGTGCTAACTCACAGAAAAGAAGCTTGGGAGGGAGGGTTTCCCAGAAAATTCAGGAAAGTGAGTTCAAGAATAGTGGATGTTCTTGAGGAGAAAAACAAATTTCATGTTTGTTGTTTTTTTAATATTGGACTTTGAGAAAAGTCATATTAGAGACTTTAATCTTCATCCTTTGACACTGTACATCCTTTCAATTTACCAAAATCTGTAGAAAAGTCTGATATATTCTAACAATATCGTGAGATGGTGCTTTGGTGGCTGAAGAAATGGAATAGGAAAGGGAAAGGTGTCTTTGAAGACACTATATTCTTTCTGAGGGAATCATTCCAGGTAATACCAATAGTAGATTTCGGGGATGATGGAGAAGTGCTGTATGGCAGAGCAACTAGAAGTGGGAGTTCACAAGAGAGCTATGACAACGTTGGCCAGGCAAGAGGCCAATGGTATTTGAGGAGGAGATGGGAAGAAGGCAAGAAAACTTACATATAGGAGGAGAAAAAAATCCTAATTTATTATGCTAATTACTTTACATACATCATCATATTTAATTCTACCAAAGATGCTTTGTGACATCATATTTCTGTTATTTACTCTTTTCTAATCTTGAAAACCTGAAAAATGAGGCTTAGGTAATATGGCTGACTTGCTCCAAGGTCTACCATTAGAAACAAACTGAGCAGGAAGAGGAAAATCTAGGTCTGTCTTATATGGTCCATATTGTTTTCATAACATGTATGATTATGCTTTATATCAGTAAGAGATTTATAAATTATAATTATATCTTGTATTTTTCTGAGTGACAGAGTTATAAGTATTGCATAAGTTAAAAGGTAACATTGAAGAAATAGTTTTTTTCTATAAAACTGAAAAAATAAAGTAAATCAAAATTAATTTTATTTTTAAATTATTTACTCCCTCTACTGGTGACTCTCTAGAATGATATAAGTAAAATAAAATAAAATTGAATATACAAAGATCAAACTCTCAAAATAAAATTAATATTCAGTTTTCTAAAAAGTATATTTTGTGAGTTGACATAGTATTTATTCCCTCACCTTTTTGTCCTCAGTGTTACAGAAATTCTTTTTTCTTTTAGAGCAAAGTAACAGGATTTTTTTAAAATATTTTTTTTAGTTGTTGATGGACATTTATATTTTTCATTTATTTATGTGTGGTGCTGAGAATCAAACCCAGTGCCTCACACATGTTAGGCAAGCACTCTACCACTGAGCCACAACCTCAGGCCAACAGGATTTATTTTTGAAACAGAAATAGATGGGTCCCAAGTGGGTTGTCCACAAATTCTTTTAGAGAAAAGTTTTGTTAATTTTTAAAGATAAAAGTATACTTATGGTTGTCATAAAATACATTTCTTCTAGAATATAACTAACTAAATATCAATTATTTGCTTAATTTCAAATTTAACATTTATCTTCTTTATGTCTATTTGTATATATACATATAAGCTTTTGCGTTCTAGTTGTATGATGACGTTTAGATTCAAGAGATACTGAAATAAGGTCTTAACTAAAGAGGCTCATAAAATTTTTAGGGATAGCAATTAGAACTGGAAAGGACATACTAAGGGAAAAAAGATAATCAAATAGTTATTAGAAAACATGCATAAATAGTATTGGTGAATATGACTGACATAAACCTTCAGGACTTTTCCAAGCTAATAGATAATATCCCTCCAATTATTGTGAGGAAGAACTTAAGACTGACCTCTTCCACAAGTGAGGGTACAGAGGAGACAGCATAATGTCAGCAAGAGCATGCATATTTCCTCAACTGAATCAATATATCAGTGGTGGTGGTATAGTACCCAAGAATGATTTATGGTTTAACTACATGATGTATGTGTGTTTGTGTGTATGTGTGTGTGCATGCATGCACGTGCCAGGGAAAGAGGCAGGATGAATGAGGATAAATGTTGCATTCTCATTTGGTTTACTCTAATGATTGTGGAAGCTGAGGACAAGTACAAATATATATAAATATATGTATAAATATATATATGTGTGTGTGTGTGTGTGTGTGTGTGATATATATATCAGGAAGGCAATCTGTGAATGTGATCCTGCTTCAAGCTAATACACCCACACAGACACTAGCTGGCTGCTACTCCCTTTGCTATGACATAGTTCGACCTATAATCTGGGAATATTACTGTAAGTAGGCAATGTATTCCTTCCCTTTCTAACTTTATAAGCATTCTAAATACAAATTGTAGAGAGATCTCTAGTTAATACATGTAGACTTTGCTTTCAGCTGTGACAGACTAGTTTGTAACAGACTAATCTCCCTGTTGGAACCACTAGAAGCTGGACAGAAGGTTAACAAAGCTATCAGAGAACTTCCAAAATAATGTGCATTTGAGAGGATGAGTAGAGAGGACAGCTAATGCAAAATATTCTTTTCTATTTTGCAAACATTAATAATAAAATTACAGAAAGAGCTCTAGTTTATCATCCATGTGCTAAGTGATGGAATAATGGGTATTTCTGTGGCTACTTTTACTTTAATCTGAATTTTTCAATTTTTTCTTAATATGATTTCAATTCTATAGTCATTTTTAGTTGTAATATCTTTAGATTATTCTGAATTTTATACACAAGCAGAGATTAGAATTCTTCACATGAATCATAGTAAATGCTGTAATCAAATAAAAGTAGGAAATACAAAGAGTTACTATTTACAATTTAGGAAATAATTTTGCAAAATTGTTAAAACGCTAGATTTGAGTTAGGTAGACACAGATTTGAATTCTGGCTTATTATCAATTTATTAGCTGTTTCACTTCAGACGAATCAGTTATGTAGGTTTTATGATGTTTATATGACTTGGTATGTATAAAATACCCAGACTAGTGCCTGGCACACAGTAGTGCTCAATTATTACTAAAGAAGAATTTGAACTTCACTATTAAGTTAAATAAAATTGAATAAAAATAAATGTGATGTACATTATTTCTTTACAGAAATTAGAAGAGATTTATTTTTGACTTATGATGCTGTCAAGGGTGTGATAGGTATATAGCTTTACATATTAGATACATGGTTCTTCCAAAAAGCAACACAAGAAATAAAAACATTTGTTTCTTTGACCCAATAATTATACCTGTATTAACCTATTCCAAGAGACTAAAACCCATTGCAGTCCAAACTTTGTAGGAAAAGGATGTTCACAACATGATTCATATTAGAGAAAATTGGATCTAGAGTAAATGTCTAATAAGAAAATAATGTTAAATAAAATGTTGGCATAATAGTAAAATGAGATAGTATACAAACATCACAATGACATTTGTGAAGGTGATCTTTATGTAATAGAAAAAGTTTTATTAAATTATCCAGGTGTGGTATCACCTGCCTATACTCCCACAACTCAGGGAGGCTGAGACAGGAGGACTGCAAATTCGTGGACAGCCTCAGAAATTTAGAGAGGTTCTAAGCAAGTTAGCAAGACTCTGTCTTGAAATAAAAAATTAAAAGGGGGATGTGGATCAGTAGTAAAACTCCCCTGAGTTCAATCCCTAGTACCAAAAAAATAAAAAAAGATTTATTAAAAACGTTTATTAAATTATACTCTTAGCCCATGTGGACAGGGTGATGTAAGCATGTATTCCAACCCTAAGCCTGTCAGAGCAAAATCCTTCATCACAGCGATTGCTTTAGAGATAAAGAGCTGATCTAAGCAGGCCCAATTAGAGCGAGCATATCTTAGGACTTTTCCAAGATTAGTTGAAACACAGATTTTCTTTTTTAAGACCTTTGGAAAAGAAACTCTTGAAGTACTCTGGTAAAAGGGTGTAAAATCTGGAACTCATACTAATGGTTTTGGTTCCATACCATGATGGGAGCTAACACCAGGAAACATCAATTATAGGAAACAAATATGAGAGAAGTGCAGGTAAATGGAACCAGGGCCCAGATGAACCTTTGGCTTTTGCTTCATTTCTGCCTTAGGACCTTTTGCTTCCACAGCCAGTAATTTCCTGGATTTGTTTCAGCCAGTTTGAGTTAGGTTTACTGACCCTTGAACATAATAAGTTCTAAATGATATACTATATATAATATGCTATAACACTAAGTGAAGAAAAATGTGACTTTAAAGTTCTAATAGGCAATGTGTTCTCAATTATGAAAAATGCATATTCACTGAAAGTATGTGAAAAAATCTCTACTTGATGACCAAATGTTTTTTTTATCTTGTTCATTTTCCAAGTGTTTACAACAGACATGTATAACGTTCATTATCTAAAATACAATCTTATTTTTTCAAGTCATATCTTGAGACACCAATTAGGCAAGTCATTTTAATAAACTCTCTAGGATATGTTCTTAGTGTATGGAAATGAAATTGCATAAAATTGCTCTCGTAATTCCTAGACACCTTGGAATTCTCATTTCATATATTCCAGGAAAACTGCAAATACCCTCTATTCAGCTCCTGTAGAATGAGATTGATTAAAAAAAATCTATGCATTAAAAAGTGCTTTTTAATTCCTGCAAATTTCTGAAGAATAGGAGGATGTAGCTATGTTCATTTAAGAAAGAAACTTGTTCTCTGGCCCTGGAAAGAATGGGATTGTCCCTTGCCTGGGGTAACTCAGTTAATTTTAATTGAAAATTTCAAGAGGGTTTAATGATTAATTAATTAATAATAGTGATAATGTCACTATTACCAACTGTAGCTTTGGGAGTATTTCCTTTGCACTATAAAATTAAATAGGTTGAATTCTTTTGGTGGGGGTATTGGGGATTGAACTCAGTGGCACTCTACCACTGAGTCACATCCTCAGCCCTATTTTGTATTTTTTTTAGAGACAGAATCTCACTGAGTTGCCTAGCACCTCGCTGGCTTTGAACTCGCGATCCTCCTGCCTCAGACTCCCAAGCCACTGGTGTGCTCCACTGCATCCTGCTGGTTGAATTCTTAATGCATTGGTAGCATTAAGAATATAAATGTTATATAGCATTAAGAACTATAAATGTTGTTCTAAAAGTGAGCATGGGCAACAATTCTTCAAAATTAAACTATACTCAAGTGTGTTACCATAGTATCAAAACCCCAGTACCATGAACACACGCTATTTATCCAGCTGTTTCTGTGGCCTTGGCAGTTGCATTCATATTGGCATTGGAAGACACTAGATAATTGCCGTCCCCTAAAAGCAATGAGTTAAAAAAGTACAATGGTATATTCTTTAACTGCTTACTGTAAGCGGATGTTACCTTTCAATTAGATTTGAAGAGTAGATGCTGCTGCAGTCATATTTAAAATATTTTTCTTATTTCTGTAGCAATGTAATGGGTACATAAATAACCAAATTTCCTCTCATCACAAATATGTTTAAAATGATTCTGGAAGCTAAACTTTCTTTGTTTCTTTGAATTTATTTGTTCTGTTGATAAAGGGATCTATCAGACAATATTTTATTTGATTAAAACTGGATTGGTATATGTATTACCATGGTATTTATGAGACAGAGATACCCATTTTATTTCTTATTCTTTAAATGTTTTATTAGAGCTTTATAGTTATACATAGTAGTTGGATTCATCCTGACAAACTCATCCATGCATGGGATTAGATTTCAGTTCGTGATCCCCTTTTTCCCTTTCTTCCCCTCCCATCCCCTGTTCTCCTTCCTTTACTCTATTATACTCATCTATTTATATTTAATTGGCTCTTTTTACTTATACATAAAGGTGAAATTCCCTCTGGTAATTTATTTATATAAATTTGTACATGCATATATTTATATATGCACATAACATGATTTTTTAAGATTCTTGCTGGAGATACCCATTTTAAATTGTGTCCTCAGCCACAGTTGGGCCTGTTGGCATGTGTGTTCTAGCAACTAAGCCCCGTGGGTCCCCATTCTAAGTCTATTTATAGTTCTGAATCAAAGATAAGTAATTGGGGTAGTTTTCCAATATATATATTCAAAAATGAAATTATGGCCCATCATCTATTAAAAACTGATAGTTTTAAAATCTTTTTCACATAGAAAAACTAAATCTAAAATTTGAAAACACAATAGAAAAATAAGGTTACATTTTCAAATAATAGCAATAATATTTTAATTAGATTTTTGTTTGTTAGTTGTTTTATATCTATATATTTTTCCTTAGATATTAAGAGAGAAGACTATAGATAACCAACCATGTGCCCTATATTTCAAAAAACTAGAAGAAAGGATTTTGAGAGTTTTCACCACGAAGAAATGATTAAAATTTGAGGAGATAAGATACCTTTAATCTGATTTAAATATTACACAATGTATACATGAATTAAAACATCATATGGCACCCCATTGATATGTATAATTTTTAATCTGTCAGTTCAAAAATAAGAAAAAGAAAGATGCTTCTTTAATTAGAAAAGTGTATTTGTAAGGGCACCAAAGAGAAACCTGAAGCAGCCTGCTTAAGTAGTCCAGCCGTTGAGTCTGCAATGAGTGAGTGAAGAGTGATTTAAGTCCCCTCTCTCCGTGCGAGATAAGAAGATGGAAAATATGAATGGTCTGGCAATATACTGCTCAGGCACACATTGAAGGGGGTCCTCGGCCTTCTAAAGTCAGGTTCAAGCTCCCAAACACGGAAACCACAGAGAGTTAATGATAATTGAGATCATATGTTTCTTATCAAAGCTTCCTCAAGAAAAGCAGCTTCAGGGAAAATTCATAAATATGTGTTTTGACCACAGTCTACCAATCCCCTTCCGCATTGGAGACTTCAGCTAATTTGTTGACTTAATTACCCAAGGCACAGGAAGGTTAAACAGAGTGATAATCTGATTTTCTCTGATTGCTGATCTCTGCAGAAAGTGGCCAGTAGGATGCAAAAATAAACCTAGAACCTCAGGCTATTTTAAATGGTGAGGTGAGGCAATTATCCAGATCGTTCAGGCAAAGTTGACTGTTTACAGTAATCAAATTATCTGGATAAGTACTCAACCTACACTCTGAGTACCGGAACAGCAGCTTTAATCATATCATCTGGTCTAATTTAAATGAATTATTCCTTATATTTGTATTTAGTGTGAACTGTTTACACTTAATAGTCAAATTCATAAGGAAAGACCTATTATGATATCCTATAAAAATATCCTTCCAAAATGATAGGGATAACTAATAACATTTTGTCTAAATAAAGAATGAGTGCTTATTTTTAAATAATTGGAAAGCATGAGACCACAGAAAGAAAGTAACATATGGGAAAATATAGATGTACTGCAACTGCATTTAATATGAATGTTTAATTTAATATGTATGAAAAGTGAGGTTAACAGACTTGAAGCTTTTATCCTATGCTGGCTCAATTTAAAATCTATGTTTTGATGATCTCCCCCCCATTTTTGAAATAAAAATAGGAAGATCAGTTAAGCCATTTTTATTGCTTAAGAAAGTAATACTTCTTTGTTGCAGAAAATAAAGATTTAAGAAAACCAAAGTTATAATTCAGAGAACACTACTCTGTCACTGTATGTGTTTTCTGGACTTTGAAATAATACATGGTGCTACATATTAACTTCCAAATCAAAACAGGTGTGAGTTTTCAAGTATGCAGATCAAAAAGCTGGAATTATATTGTACACACTGTTTTGAAGTTTGAATTTTTCATCAGACACTATCTTGGGTATCTTCTTTGGAAGGTTCTTTGGATGTGGTAACATTTTTAATTCATTTAAGTGAATATGACATAAAAATGTCTATTTTTAGATGGTGAAGTTATGTTCAGATTTATTATAAATAGCTCAGTGTTGGATATTCTTAAACATCCATCTTTATGTACTTGTTTGATTCCCATTCCCATTTCTAGATTCCTGGAAATAGAATTGCTAAAATAAATGCACATTTGTATGTTTTTTCTTGTTATTTTTCAGTACTCAGGATTGAACCCAGGGGCATTCACCATTGATCTTGACCCCCAGTCTTTTTTTTATTTTTTAATTTTGAGTTAGTGTCTACCTACGTTTCCAGGCTGGACTTGAAATTTTGGTTCTCCTACCTCAGCAGGAGTTGCTGGGATTACAGGCAGGCATCATAGTGCCTGGCTACATTTATGTGGCCTTTAATATGTATTGATCAAGAATGCAATGCATTTCTTTTACAACTTTTCAGTGGCACAAGCTGGGTATAAAAATTCTGGGATAGCCAGGTGCGATGGCTCAAGCCTGTAATCCCAGCACTTAGGGAGGCTGAGACAGGAGAATCGCGAGTTCAAAGCCAGCCTCAGCTACGGTGGCGAGGCGCTAAGCAACTCAGTGAGACCCTGTCTCTACATAAAACAGACACAAAATAGGGCTGGGGATGTGGCTCAGTGGTTGAGTGCCCCTGGGTTCAATCTCCATTACCAAAAAAAAAAAAAATTCTGGGTTTCCCATAGCATATCTTTCCCATCAACATCTTTTTTTATTTTATTTTTTTTTTAATATTTTTTTAGCTGTAGATGGACATAATGTCTTTATTTTTATTGCTTTGTATGTGGTGCTGAGGATCGAACCCAGGGCCTCACGCATGCGAGGCAAGCGCTCTACCGCTGAGCTGCAATCCCAGCCCAACATCTTTTTTTAAATCCTTTTGTTTTTACCATTTGATATGTAAAAAAAGGCATATATTTGCTCTTTGCATTTTTTAAAAGTAAATCTTCTAATAATTTATTTTTAATTTCTATTTCTTATCAAGTAAATCACCTATTCAGTTAGTTGAATTTTTTTTTTCTTCTGGAGTATTTTTTCATGTTCCCTTAATCATAGTAAAAATATCAAACCTTTGTCTATACCCGTTTTGCCAATAATTTTATTTCTCATTTTCCTAATATTTTAATTGTACTTTTTCAGTTTAAGCCTCTCAAACATATAAACTCATATGTATTAATTTATTTCTCTGTTGTCCTTCTCTTGCTTGATCTATGCTTATAGAGTCTTTCATTTCCAGAATCAGTCATGTATATACTTATGTTTTATTCCAGTTCAATATTATTGTTATTTTAAAATTTAAATCTTACATAGATGAGGTCCTTGATTCAATCCCCAGTACTACAAAAAATTAATAAATAATTTTTAAATCCATTTGGAAGAAAGATTAATCACCAAGAAAATACAATTATATTTATGATATTTTGATTATATCAGTTGTGCTTTTCCTATTCCAATTCTTCCAAAGTTGATGAATTAGTACATTAAGATTGTTTCCCCAAGGCACACAGGCCTACCTAAAGTGACATTGAAACTGCTTTGGGGAATTCAAGAGTGTTTTGCTCAAAGGATGAAATTCAGAGCACCTAGGATAAAAATTAAACCATAAATCAGTTCATAGAGGAAAAATGAACTGCAAACAATTAAGAATTAGCAAGACACAGTCATGTATGCCTGCAGTTCCAGCTAACTGGGAAGTTAAGGAAAGAGGATCACTTGAGCCCAGGAGTTTGGGTAACATAGTAAGACATCATGTCTTAGAAAAAGAACAGAAGTAGCATTCTTAGATTAATATGGTATTTTATAAGACATATGGAACAAAGCATTCTAACTTATGAGATAAAACAGTTTCAACCTAGATTCCTTACCTGGCCAAACTAGCATTCACATTATTCACTACAGAATAAAAATACTTTAAATCTTGCATGTATGTGTATAAACAAATATTACACCAAGAGGAACTAAGTAATTTTTCATTTCAAGAGAAATTTTCTTGAGAAGTTAACTTGAAATGTTTCCGCAAACTGAAAGCCAAATGTATAATACATTTAATACAAGAGGCAAAGTTTTCAACTTTGAAGAGCAGTTGATGGGACTATCCAGGAAAACTGCAACAGGGTGAGATCAACATTTCAGATGGGGCAGATGAAGGCAGGTCTGTAAGAATGCAATGTAAATAAAAGTACTTATCAACTGAATTACAGAGAATTGGAAAAAAACAATGTGCGATAAAGGCAAATACTGCAAGAAATTAAGTGAAGAAGACTAGAAACTTTAACCGAAACTTGTTTCAAATAACAAACTCCAAAGAAGCATAGTTTTAAGCACTTGACGAGATGAAGCATAAAAGAAAAGTTCATTTAAGGCTAGGAATGCTCTCTTTGATTTGCCCAACAGTTGTGGCAATGAACCAGAAAATATGAAAATAAAATTATAGCTTATCATTGGATCCAACTTATCATATTATTTACATAGCCTTAATAACATAAATCCTGTAACTGATTTCCAACTTTTAAAGGCTACTTAAAGATTCTAGTTGTCAGGATGAACTAAGTTGTAAACAATTTTGATAACTTACAAGTAAAACTAGTTGACAAAAAAGGGAACAGAGATAAAAGATAGAGAAAATGGTGGGAATGTTAATATCCTCATGTTACAGATAATAGAAGATATTCTGAAAAATTAATAGGATATGAATCAGAGATATAAATATAATAAAGGTTATAAAGAAGCCAGATGTGATGGCACATGCTTGTAATCCCAATGGCTCAGGAAGCTGAGGCAGGAGGATCTCGAGTTCAAAGTCAGCCTCAGCAACTTAGCAAGGCCCTAAGCAACTCAGCGAAATCTGTTTCAAAATAAAATATAAAAAGGGCTGGGGATGTGGCCTGGGGCAGAGCACTTGTTTAGCATGCATGAGATACTGGGTTCGATCCTTAGAACCACATTAAAAATAAACAGATAAAATAAAGGCATTCTGTCCAACTGTAACTACAAAAAACATTTTAAAGGAGGGTGCTGGGGATGTGGCTCAGTGGTTAAGCACCTTGAGTTTAATCCCCTGTATCCCCTCTCCCCCAAAAAAGTTATAAAGATAAACAATAAAGAAGCTCACAATACAACAAATATAAGATATGAATGAGTAGATGGGGAATGGATACAGTAGGTAAGTAAAATATTCATTTTCCATGTCAGAATATTATCTAAATTAGATAAAACAGGAAATAGAAGTTCAAATATATATAGCTGTGAAAGTAACAATTACAGAATTAAAAACTAAAATAGATCACATACTGTGAGCAAAGGGAGTGACTACTGCTTTTCATTATAAAGTTTTCTGTATTATTCAATTCACCTGCAATTCTTCAATAAAATTCCAACTAAAAATAAGGAAAGAAAAAGTGAGAATTTATTGTATTATTGTAGTTATAAAAATATATTATTAAATATGAAAAAACCTTTCTACATGAACAATAGCAAACTGGTTGTCCAAATAAAGTGAAGGATGACTGGACCTTAATTGAAGAGTCAGACAGAGGTTGGCTGCTTTCTCTCATTTCTCTCATCAGTTAATCTGAATTTTAGCTAAGAATTTAGGCTCCAGAAGTAAAACGATTTCCCAGCCTCCTTTAGAGCTCCCGAGATGATTAACTAACTAGGTCTGAGTTGTGGTGTGAGTGGGGTTGATGTGTGCAGTAGTGGTTATATGCTCCCACTTCTATTCTCCCGTTTAGCTCCCTGGAAAATGAACCTATCATCAACCTATAGGAAAACTGAGATTCAAAAAGCAAAGTGTCTTGCTCTAAGTCACCAGCGATGGGTAGCAGAGCTAAAATGAAAACACAGGTATTCTGACACAAATTCTCCACTAAGTATATCATTCAGAATACTATGTTGTGTTC
Organism: Geosciurus inauris; assembly: GCA_004024805.1. Lineage (NCBI taxonomy): Eukaryota > Metazoa > Chordata > Mammalia > Rodentia > Sciuridae > Geosciurus > Geosciurus inauris. The sequence goes on along the minus strand of PVHX01005846.1, from coordinate 65,798 downwards.
TTTACTCCCTCAGTAATTTAACATCCTAAAACACTAATTTGCTAAAAATAAATTGGTGATTTAAAAACGTTAACTAAAAAGGTTCTTTTATTACTAGAGAGTGGTTTATAGACTGAGGCACTCAAACTATTTAAAACTCTTTAAATTATGATAAAGTCTTTAAAAATACTTTTAAAAATCAAATTAAGTTTCCAGATTCAGGTAAAAATTTTCTATTCTAAGTATAATTATGCTTATGTTAAAATTATATACACATGCAAAGCAATATTGAAAGAAGCACAAAATCAGAAGACTCACATTTCCTAATTCCAAAACTTCCTACAAAACTACAGTAATCAAGACTGTATGATACTAGCAGAAGAATAAGCATATAAATCAATGGAATGGAATCTGGAGCTCAGAAATAAACCCATACAGAGTAAAATAATTTTTGGCAAGGGTGCCAGGACCATTCAATGGGAAAGGAATAGTCTTATCAACAAGTGGTGCTAGGACACCTGAACATCCTCATGCAAAACAATTAAGTTGGATTCTTAACCTCACACCATACATAAAAATTAATTCAAAATGGAAAAAAGACCTAAGTGGAAGAACTAAAACTATGAAAGTCTTGGAAGAAAACACAGGGGCAAATTTTTGAAATTTAGGATTAGATAATTCTTTCTTAGATGAATCAAAAAGAACATGCAACAAAAGAAAAAATAGATAAATTGGGCAATAACACATCTTGACGTGCTATTTCTCTTTCTATTTCTTGAAAGAGAAAAGACAGCCAAGAGAATGGGGGAAAATATTTGCAAATCATATATATGCTAATGTCTACCATTCGAAATCTATAAAGAAACCCTGAAAATTTAATGATGAAAATAAAATTACCCAATTTAAAAATGAGCAAAGGACTTGAATTGATATTTTTTCAATATAATTTATCTAAGAAAAATGCAAATCAAAGCTGTAAGATGTTACTTCACACTCACTAGTATGGCTATAATAAAAAGGAATAACAAATGTTGGTGATGTGAAGAACTTGGAACCCTCAGATTACTGGTAGGAATGTAAAATGGAGCGGCCACTTTGGAAAATCACATTACCATTTCCTCAAAAAGTTAAACATGAGCCGGGCGCGGTGGCGCACACCTGTAATCCCTGCACTTTGGGAGGCTAAGACAGGAGGATTGCAAGTTCAAAGCCAGCCTCAGCAACAACGAGGCGCTAAGCAACTCAGTGAGACCCTGTCTCTTCATAAAACACAAAATAGGGCTGGGGATGTGGCTCAGTGGTCGAGTGCCCCTGAGTTCAATCTCTGGTACAAAAAAAAAAAAAGTTGAACATGGGGTGACCATATAACCCAGCAATTCCACCTCTAGCTATATTCCTCAAAGTGCTGAAAACATAAGTTTACACAAAAATATCGTATATCGATGTTTCTGGCAGCAGTTTTCAAAATAGCAAAAAGTAGAAATAACCCAATTGTCCATCAAGCGTTGAGTGGATACACATAATGCAGCACATTCATACAATGAATGTTATTTAGTCATTAAAAAGATGCAGTCCATAAAATGCTACAGTATGGATGAAACTTGAAAACATGGTAAGTGGAACAAGGCCCATATATTGTTTGATTTTATTTATACGAAATGTTCAGAATAGGCAAAGTCTCAAAGGCAGAAAGGGGAAAAGAAGTTACCATAGATTAGGACAGGGGATAGCAGTGGATGGGAGTGACTGCTAAAGTGTATATAGGGTTTCATAGGGTGATAACAGTGTCATGGAATTAGTGATTATGGCTACTGAACTTTGTGAGTATACTGAAAATCACCTGAATTATAACTTTTAAAGGTGTATTTTAGGTACTTGAATTATGTCTAACAAACACACTAAACACACACACATATCAGGAAAGAGTTGACATTTATTACGTTGGTGGTCATTTTATTTTTCTAACCATCACGAAAAAGTATTTAGAGAGGATTCCAGTAAATTAAAGATTTACACTTAAATTTTATTCAATTCGTTCATCTTCATTAGTATTTTTCCTTGCTGTCCTTCATCTTCTCTTTTCTTTTTTTCATTCTAAACCTGAATGCAATTTGAGAATTAAAGGCTTACATTAGCTTTAATTTCCAGGGGTGTAGACCTGCTGGCACCATTAACAAAAAGAGACTATTCTAACACTCAAGGAAGATGCTCTTATTTCCCAGGTCCACCAAAAGTCAAAGGCGAGCCCTATTATTAGAGCTAGTGAGACCAGATTCAACATAAGATTAATTACCCAAGCAGAGGCAAAAATATAGCCTCAACTGCACCTACTGTGTGAGTCAGGGAGCTTTTCTAGAACTTGTTAAAGGCTTCAAACCTGTAATTTTCCCCTTTTACAATAAACTTTCTTCTAATGTGCAGTAAAAAGAAGAATTAGAAGTTGTTTGGATGACAGTTTCTGTTGTAAGTAAGGTGACTGCCAAAATATTAGGCCAGGGAAATAGCAAGAAGCCTTGATATTGTTCTTCAACAATACATTTTTTCAATTCCTTAACTGGGATAACAAAGGACAACTCTAAATTTTAGTTTTATCCTTTTGATCTTCACCCTATTACAACTCTTCTTCTCTCTGCCATCCTCTCTTTTTTTATACATATACTCGTTCTCTCTCTCTCTCTCTCTCTCTCACACACACACACACACACACACATACACACACACACACACACACACACACACACACAGGCGGTGGAAGAAACTGTGGTATTGCAAGGCAAGGTTTTGGTTTAAAAATACCTTGCCTTTCCCCAAGTCTTTAAAAATATCTGTGATCAACTAAGCAACCAATTACTGTACATCCCGAATGCATGTTTTCACAGCTATTTTTAGGGGCAAAATTCAGTCACTACACATCCTGTCCACTCAAAACAACAGACATCCACAGAGAGCAGCTAATGAGTAGGTAGCCAAATGACAATGTCTCTTCACTTTAGACTTTGCTTCCAAGGCCCAAGTGGCTGCCTGGCCGTCTCCACTCTGGCGTCAAAGAGTCCCCCTGCAGTATGCAGACAATTTAAATTATTACAAGGCAATGTTACAAGTATGAACCCTGGCACAAAATAATTACATTCAATTAGCAGTCCCCAAAGTGATGGTCCAATCCTGAGGGCTTTAGATGTTGTCTTTTGTTGACTTATAGAAGCCAGGTAATGAGTGAAACTTCAAAGTGTAAGGGCCTCAATTACTGCTTAATTAGTGGAAACTAGATCAGAAAACACAGCCAAAGAGAAGCACACCCACAATTTTCTTCTGTAGGAATTCAGAAAATATGCTCCATTTCCCAAATAACAATTGAATAACCCCAAACAAAAATGTGCTTCTGAAGAAACGCTCACTAAATTGATGTTGTTGTTGTTGGAGGTGTTTTGGGGAGAAATTTATTTAATTTGATGCCACATCTGCACCCCTAGTGATTTATCTTCTTTTAACAAAACTCAACTGTTACTGTTTCAAATATAACAAATAAATAACTCCTCCTCCTCCCAATAATTTGCTTCTCTGGGGAGCAATCCTGATCTCAAATATAACCAGAGAAATTTTGATCAGGGGAACTATAGGGGAACCTAGCCCTGTGAATTATAAAACCATTGTGTTTTATAATATATATTTATGTTATAGTTATAAATTATAGACAAATATAAATAAATTTATATTCTAGATTTGTATTCTAGATGTAAATTTCTCTGTTTACTATGTGGGGAATGAAGCATTGCCTCTTTGTGCAGTAAAAATGGTTGGTTGATAGATTGAGGCAAATAGTTCAATTGGCACTTCACTTATTCTATCAAAATACATTTCAGGTATAAAAAGAAAAAATAAAGAAAAAATTTTAAGAAAATCCTAAGAATGAACCACTTCAAAAATTACAGAAAATCTAGACCATAGGGGGGAAAAGATGACTTTTTTTCCATTATAGTGTTAAAGTTTTAAATTATCTAAAACAAAGAATAATATAAATAAAATGATAAATGGAAAACTAAGAACATGCTTACATATTAGTATAATGCAGAACATTAAGTTTTTAATCACATAAGGAGTAATGACACATAAATAAAAAAGTGACCAAAACCACATAGAAGATAAAAAGAGAAAAATATATAAATAGAAGTTCATAAATACATGAAATTAATCTCATTAATATTTACAGAAATAAAAATATCTTTCTTTCTATTACTCTAATAAATCCTATTACTTTGCCCTCACCCTTGTGTCTGTGGATTTTATTCTTCAGATTCATGAGACTCAATCCCATGCTCCATGCTACAGACTGAGTATTGATGTCACTACCATTTTACTTTCCAAAATGTCCCAGTTTAGGTGATGAATTAGACAGCCTTTCTAGGACTGTGGATATGAAATAAAGAATTGTAACAGCTATTTTACCAGCATGAAAAAAGCAGTGCTCCTTCAGTATAGGAAAAGGTGGGGAAGAAAAGCAGAAAAAAATAGAGATGGATGTTATACTTGGGATAAATAATTCATCAGTTTCTTAGAATATTTATATTCTAATTAGGTAATGTAAGCATTTTAATCAGCAATTCATTCACTGCCTGCAGAGTTCAAACACTATTCAGTGTTTCATATTTAAAGATTTTGGAGGCATAAAATCACAGTGCAATTTATTCAATGGCCCAAGACATTGCAAAAGAGCATTTTATGATGAGACTATCTGTGTATATTAAAATGGTATCTTGAGTACTTCAATGAATGTATTCATGTGAATATCAAGTACATAGTCTTGACACAATATTAAAAATGCAAATAGTGGAAAGTTGACCTCCAACCTTTCCTTTTTTTCCCAAGAAAGCAGAGCTCCCAGAAAGGGAGAGGTCCCCAGAAAGTGAGAGGTCCCCAGAGAGGGATACTTCAGAGTGGCTATTGTCTAGAGGTTTAGTGAGCCCCTGCCCAATCCTGGGCAAGGCAGTCAGTGTAGTCATGCTGCCCTTAGTCCAGTGAAAATATTAATCAGGAATTTTTCCTTATTTGGATGGGCATGGACTCCATTCACATGGGTCCTGATTTACAAATACCTTTTTTTGTAAGTTCCTATGTTCAGCCTTATCCCTTCCTCCCAACATCAACTCTAGGTAAAAAGCATGAACTGGAACCATCTCAGCCACACTGGCTGCATTTTACTTGTCTCAACACTCAAAGAAAAAGATGGCCTCTTCTGGTTGATTTTACCTTAAAAGAGACATTGATTTCTCAGAAACAGTGAAGTTCTTTTCTAGACTCACTGGCCTGAATTTAAGTAATTTTGCCAAACCATATGACTGGGAAAATGCCAAATGGAGATTACGTTTTTTAGCCCCTCATTCATTGGATGTAGGAATGAATTACTTTGGACCCAGTAGTTTTAAAATTGTAATTAGGGAACATCTGGGGATCTCTGTGTACCCACCCACATACTTGGTTTTTGGTACCAGGGACCAAACCAAGGGACCCTTAACTACTGAGCCACATACCCACTCCTTTTTTAAATTTTTTAAAAAAATTTTGAGATAGGGTCTCGCTAAGTTGCTTAGGGCCTTGCTAAGTTGTGAAGGCTGGCTTTGAGCTTTGAACTCCTTCCTCAGTCTCCCAAGCTGCTGGTATTACAGGCATGCACCAACTGCTGTCTCCCATTTTGTTTTTAATATAAGTATGTTATTTTTATTAATGTAAGCTAGATTTATTATTGCTATCTTGAATTAATAAATATTTGAAGATTTTGGTTTTAATCACTAGATAGTAAATATCAATAAATATGACACAGATAAAACAATTAAAATCCTCAATAATTTTAGGATATAAAGAGGTACTGGGACCAAAAAGTTTAGAAACTGCCTTGGGCCAATCACGTGAACTGTCCAGGCTTGGGAAGAGATCAGCTTCCTCTCTGGTAGGAAAGGTCAATACTGTCCCAGAAAGGTCCAAGAGAGAGGATGATGCATACCTGGCCAACACCCTCTACCACGGGAGGACATGGAAAGGTCAGGTCCAGCAGGTTATAAACATGTCCTTTTGTATTAAATAGTCCCAAGGGCAAGTGCTACATCTGTAGTTTTTGAAAATGGATATAATTGAAAGAATTTTAAAAACAATAATGCTGATTGACTTGGAATCATCAAAGCAAGATTCAGTTAACTTTAGTCTTCAACCAAGAATAAGAACTTTTAAATAACATTGAAAGAAGTGAAAGTTTTTTAAAAAAAATTAATTTGATTATTATATTGTCCCCAATCATCCTTATTCTAGGCATCCTTATTCTAAGCATAATTTGATCAAAAATTATTGTAACCTCATTTTTTCTATAATAATGGCAATATTTATATAGATTTAAAGTGAATTTTGTCTCTGAGTTTCAATTTAGAAAAATAGAAAATTTTATCTAGGTTTTTTTTCTTTCATAAAGATAAGTAATATTCCATTTCTCCAGAATTTTCTAATGGTGCTAGCTGAATGTTTCTTATTAAAACTAGTACAAACATCATTTTATTTTCATTACATTAAATCAATTTTCTAATCAGCATGGTCTCTATTCCCCCCCCCAATTTTTAGAATATAGTTTTGCATATGGAGAGAGTTTGAAGGAAAAATGATAAGGAACTGTTGAGTATTTTCTTCTATTAATAAAAAGGAAAATTGAATTTTTTGAAATGTCCCTTATCCTCAGTAAGATTATATTTTGCCTCTCATAATGACAGATTCATTCCAAAAGATCATCCCTGCTTTCTAGTTTTTAATCTTACTTCATTATTCTTTAACATACCTTAAATATACTAGTAAACTACTTGTTAATATCTTACTTATATGAATTTTACATTTATATTAAAAAGTGAAATTACTTATGATTTGAGCTTTAGTATCTATCTTTGTTAGGCTCAATTTCTATATTACATTTTGTAAAAAGGCATTTGAAAGACTTTATTTCTATGTTCTGAAATGATATATATAAATGGAAAAGAAAGACTTATTTATTTGCAAAACTTTCATATAAAACATATAAGTGCTAGGTGCTAGGCAGTATTCAAAAACATTAAATACTAGCTCATTCAGTCTTCATAACAGCACAATAAGGCAGGCACTATTACTATTCCTCCTTTATGAAAAAGCCACAGAGAAATTATGTAACTTGCCCAAGATAATACAGCTTGTAAGTGGCTGAATTAGACAGGATTTGACTCAACATCTGGTTCCAGAGTCAATACTCTGACAATATCTGAAACTTAGACTTCTTTTTGTGCTTAGTTTTGATATTTTTCGATTCTTCCCATGATCTCTGATTTCCTGTAGGAATGGAAATCATTTCTCTAGTGTGTCAAATTTCATTGCTTTCAAATTTGCAAAGTAGTTGACTGAAGGCCACAGAGCAGATGAACTGTGTGATGAAAAATGAAGCATTGGTTATTCCTTCTATTAAAAATATCTCCTGAGCCAGGTGCAGTGGTCCATGCCTGCAATCCCAGTGGCTCCGGAGGCTGAGGCAGGAGGATTGTGAATTCGAAGCCAGCCTCAGCAACTTAGCAAAGCCCTAATCAACTCAGAGAGATTTTTGTCTTTAAATAAAATATAAAAAAGGGCTGGGGATGTGGCTCAGGTTGAGAGCCCTGGGTTCAATCCCTGGGAACAAAACAGAAAGAAAGAAAAGCAACTCTCCTGAGCACCTCCAGTGACTCAGATCCTGAGATTGGGATGACGGAAGTAGAGTAGTGAACAATCACAAAAATTGATCACATCTCTGCTGTCCTGGCAGTTATGTTCCAAACAAACAGGTGGTGGCAAGCACTCAGAGAAATAAAATAGGACAAGGAGTGAGAAATGGGGAGGGCTGTTTTAGACAAGTGTCAGGACAATCAGAAAGAAGGGAAGGAACCAGCCATGAGAGTAGATATCTGGAGAGCATATTTCACTGCAGTAGAAAATCTTCAGCAGGAATGTGCTTGGAGAGTTCTGGAAGCAACGAGGAGGAGGACGTGGCTGGCAGAATGTGACAATAAAGAACATAAGCTGCATGTGGTGGCTGAGACTGAGACAGGAAAATCTCAGGAAAATCGTGAGTTCAAAGCCAGCCTCAGCAATGGTGAGGTGCTAAGCAACTCAGTGAGACCCTGTCTCTACATAAAACACAAAATAGGGCTGGGGATGTGGCTCAGTGGTCAACTGCCCCTGAGTTCAATCCCTGGTACCAAAAAAAAAAGAAAGGATGAGAATGGGAGGATTCTAGAGACCAAGTCAAGTATCACCTTGTAGGTCATAAGAGCTATTTTATTTCATTAAGATGGCAATAGAGCATGAAGTAATTATACAAAGGCACCATTCTGATGACCACAAGGGAAAAAAGAAGCTCCTATGCAGCTAGGGTGGAAACAGGGAGGCCAGAAATGGTAGTGCTGTCTTTGAGAAAATAGCATCTGTCATTAACTTGGTACAGGTCAAAAAAGTGGGAAGTACTTCAATTCTAGATGAATTTAGAGAAGGAGCTGACCAGAATCTTTGAGGACTGGATGTGAGGGGAAGTCAAAGAATAATTAGAAATGTAATGGTTACAGCACCTAGAAGAAAATAAGTCCCCCTTCCTAATGTGGGAAACACCAGAGGAGGAGCAGGTTTGAGGAGAAAGATAAAAGAAAAATTTGGTTACATCCTACTTACCAGACAGTTCAAAATAGTCTTCCAATTTAAAGTCAAGTTAATCAGCAACTGTAATTCTACCTGCAAACTTAATTTCTTTTTGCAGGGAAGGTAACAAACAGAGCTACTCATCTCATGAAGCTTATTACCTACCATCTTTTAGGGAAGGCAATTATTTAAACAATAATTGTGCTTGGGTGTGTTGGTAAATTACAGAGTACCGCATAACTGTGTCTTCTGCTCTCTAGTATTTTATAGTTATCTTCAGTGGCCTCATTACATTGAAAAGTAAATATTTGTGTATATGCTGACTGTCCTCTAAAACCTATGAACTCCTTGATAACAAGTATCTTATTTTTGTGACCTTAGCACCTCGCATACTTCCAGGCCCAGTGAGTACTTAATCATGTTTTTGAATGACTAATTGACTATAAGTAGTCCTTAAGTAAGTAATTTTGTATCCCAATTCTATTATTATCAATGGTTTATTATTTTTAAAGTAAAACTTCAATCAGAGGGTTCTACTAACCAGCCATATTTGTTAGAATTAAAAATAATGCAGTTCATTTATTCTATCACTCACTCAACAAATATTTTGTTCACTTACCCTATACAAAAATACTAATTTATGTAAGGCAGGAAAGGGCAGAAATAAATTAGAAATTGAACTTACATTCAGAATTTGAAGTCTCATGGAAAATGTAAAACAAGTTTATGACAAAAAATATAGATGACCGTGCAGGAACTTACAATGAGTGTTGTGTATATGTGCACGTGCGTGTGTGTGCATGTGTGTGTGTGGCATGTGTGTACGTGTGTGTGAGAGTGTGTGTGTGTTTGTGCAATAAGTTCCGTATCCGCCTTTGGGAACAAATGGGAGAGTGATCCACTCAGGGTAGCCAGGTCTCCCTATCAGTCCTCTCTAAAGATCCTCAAGCTTTTCAGATGAATCACCAGCACATGGACTGAAACCTGTTGTTGCATAGATTTCTCAGCACAAAGAAGACAAAAGCTCGGTTCTGTGGGGGTATGTGTTCAAATCCACTGGGATCCAGAGCCTCTAATGTGGATGCTTCAGAGGAGGATGGCTGCATGGGTACCCAGACACATGAGGTGATACACCTAATCAAGGGCAAGCCATAACTAAGCTAGAATGAAAGAATGAAATCACACCCTGAGTCACTCTCCTAAAATGACCAGGCCCATTTAGGCAAGGTTCTGGGATTAACTAGCAGCAATAGGCAGAGAAGGACCCTAACTTCATAATAGTGGCCTTGTATTCCAGGGTCAAAAAGGAGATGCCAGGATTCTTCCCAAGCAGGAATTTCAGAGACTCAGAGCATTGAAGAGTTGAAGAAACTCTCATTCACTTTTCCATAGATAGATCAAAGTCAACATAGTACTGAATTATAAAATGCTAGGCTTGGGACTGGGGCTGTAGCTCAGTGGTAGAGCGCTTGCCTAGCATGTGTGAGGCACTGGGTTCGATCCTCAGCACCACATATAAGAAATGAATAATATAAAGATCTATCAAAAACTAAAAAAATGTTTTAAAAAATCAAAATTAAAATAAATAAAATAAAATGCTAGGTTTATGTATGCATTCCAAATTTAAAATACTTTCTATATTTTTTCATTTAAAAAATAAACACAGAATGGGGCTGGGGTTGTGGTTCAGTGATAGAGCGCTTGCTTCGCATGCGCGAGGCACTGGGTTTGATCCTCAGCACCACATGAAAATAAATAAAAATAAAGATATTGTGTCCATCTACAACCAAAAACAAAAATTTAAAAAAATAAATAAATAAAGAATAAGCACAGAATGAACTCTGCTCATCAGTTTGCTGGAGATCTAGGCCTTTGCTCTCTTTCTGTGCCTAAAGGGTGTTTACTGGCCCTTTTTGTCTTGAGAAGGGAAGACTGAGGACCAGTTTTTTGCACTGATTTTTCTTGATCATCTAAGTTGGCATATAGGTGTCCTCAAGAATGCGATTCTGGATTTTCTACTAATCTTGACCTCTTCTATGCTTCTAGAACATCATTCTGATTGAATGTGAAAAATAAACAGTGTAATCTTTTTCATATCCTGAATGTTGTAGAGCAATATGTATTTCCTGTATTTAAAACGTAAGGGAAAAGTCCCAAGAAGCCTATGAGGGAATTAAGTATATTACTACAAGAAATTAAGAAAACAGAAACAATTACTTTAGGAATCAGAAAAGAACTTATGGAGGTGTTTGCATTTGGGCTTTAAGGGTAATGGAAGTGCAGGGCTAATTAGATATAGGGAGCAATTTCTAACTGCAGCACCCAAAGAGAGTTGTCCAAGGAAGAAACTCACTGCCCTGCTCCAAGGATGACATCTAGACTTCTGTTAAATGTGCCTGTTTTAATCAGATAGTAAAGTTTTCTGAGTGCCACAGGCGGTAACTATAAAGCTGGAAGCCATCAACTGGGGTGCCAGAGAGACTTGCTGAAAGCTGCCCACCAGGAAGATGACCATAGTTACGCTGAAAACTCTTTGGGAGGGTGTACACCACTCACACCAAAGATAAGGAAGTTGCCTGTCAGTAGGGAGGCTGCCTGCCGAAGAGAAGGCGTCATTGGCAGCTGAGTTTTTGGAACAAGATATACACCTCCTGAATAGGGAAGAGAAACCCCTTCCTCCCACAGACATCAATCCTCTCCTCTTGCTTCTCTATCAATAGGACATTTTGCCTCCTGGCAAAGAGAAACATTTACAAGGGCCTGCTCCATCTCAAAGGGGGGTGGCTTTGGAGCTAAGAGGCAGCAAATTGGTAACTGGTACGATGGCTGTGTATATGTATATACAAACGACTAAAGAATTTTCTGTTTTCCACTTATCTTCAGACTCTAAAGTATCAGAATAAAACTTGTCTGTGTTGAACTGAAAACCTGTTTTCCAGTTATCTATAGGCTACTTATATCTATAGCACATTTCTAGATTTTTTGCCACAGGGCTTAGACAGTTATACTTGATTGGTGTGGGGCAATGGAGTAGGAAATGAACTTGCTTCAACTATAATTATAATGATCCCTTGTCTGCCTAGACTATCCCGTATATATTGCTCCTGCCAACCTCAATCTGCTGTATACTTATCCCACATTCCCCAAAGTATTGGACTAATTGTTCTCAAGAAACAGTTCTTTTTAATTGAATTGTATCTAAATGAAGGACAAGTGGGGAGCAGGGGAGACCTGAGTTCAAATTCTACATTTTTCACTAGGTTTTGTGTAATCCTGAGGACATTATCTAATTTTTTGGAAGCACAGATTTTCCATCCATGACGAGAGGATTATAAAATCTGCAACAATTGCTATGAGGATTAAATGACTATCTGTCAAATATTTAGCCCAGCACATAATAGGTCCTCAACAAATGGTAGTCATTATTAGTGATGGGAATTTCAAATCTCATTAATTCTTAAAATGAATGAAAATATGATGGACTCTTTGGATAGAGTCTCTAAGCAGTGCTTCCCTGAAATAAGATCTCAGGAAATGAAAGAGCAAAGAACAAACCATTAACTGGCACAATGACGATGTGTGTGTATGTATACAATACCAAGGAGGGGACTGACTTCTTGATGAATGACTACTAAAACTAGGAAATTCACTCCACAAAGGTAATAAAAACAAGGAATTAAAAAATGAATAATCAGATCCGGTTTGCATTTCATCAGAGTGTGTTATAGACCAAATCTGTTTTACTGTCTCATTTATGTGACAGATGGTGTGACAACTTCTTGATCTGATAAACTGTTTTCAGTGAGTTAATCACAGTGCAATCATCTTACTGTATTCCTGCTCCCCTAATGTGAAACAGATTCAGCCCTATTTCCGATGCTTTCCTGTATGTGCAGTGCCAGTCGGCAAGCTGGGCTAAACCCTTGGACTGTTTGTCCATGCCAGACTCTTGGAGACAACAGCATGCTTATGTCACAAGCCACATCTGTCATGGCAGGATTTGTGTTTCTTCTCAGGTTAATAATATCTGATGGAGGCACCGGGTCTCCTTTTCTTAAAAGCAAGGAGTCTGAATACCAGTTTAGGAAGAGGTGCTTCAAAGATCAAAACCAGGCCCGTGACAGTGACATGTGGGTTCGTGAATTGGGAATGGCAGTGTCAAATCTCTCCTAAACAAGGAAATGGCCCTTGGCGAGTAGAAAGGGAACATGGTGTATTGCCAGCCTCAATTAAAGAAAGGAAGGTTTCGTAAGGTAACTTCATTCAGTGGAAGATTTTTCTATGTAGTTCTGTACAGAATTTTAGAAAATTTTTTAAAAAATAGTCAAGATGTGAATTTATAAGTAGTCGTGCAACTTCAGAGACAAGAGCACAAATATGTGGCTTTTTCTCAGCTTAAACTTTCAAAGGAGATTTTTTGCTCTAGGTAGCCTGGATATTTATAATTTCTGATTAGGATGACTATTAAGACAGGAGTTCAGAAATAAAACCAGGCTTAGTAAATTAAAGATTATAATAGATATTCTTCTTCAGAAACTTTAATAATTATTTTTTGAATCTTTGATAATACAATAGTATGTAACATTAGTTAGTACTTACATGTGCCAGATCATCATAAATATTAATCTAATACTTATTAAGAACAATGGTAGAACTTTTCACTAATTAATTATTTAATCATATAACAACCAAATATCTATTTAGTAGTACCTATTATACTTCTAATGCATAATCTCATTATATTATTATAACACTGAGAGATCATTGTCACTAAGTCTAATTATCAACTTACAGGGTTTCAAAGAGGCTAAATAATTTACAAGGCCATGTACCTAATGGCTCATAATCTTTACTTTATTCCTGTCTACCTCTCAACCAATGGCTTCCAAATCTTTGTTTTAGCCAGGTATTAAGAGGGAAATTTTCGAAAAGTCCCAGCTTCTCTTAAGCTCAGTCCTCTAATTTGTGTAATCATACTTATCCGTACCACAGGGTGTTGCTGTGAATTTAAGTAAGCTAAATATAAAATTTCTTAGAACATAGACATTTTGGTTGAATCAAGCCAAAGTGTGTTTCTTCCTTTCTAGGACTTTCAGTCTACTGACAGAATATAATAACTTAATTATTCCTTTTCATCAGGATTTAAATAATATATAATGTAATTTTTAATCATTTTAATCCAATGTTCTCTTTCCTCTAGTGCTTCTCTTTTTCAAATAGTTCAAAACCTAGCAGGTACATGCAGAGAAAATAAGGAGTTACACCTAAAAATCTCAGAGATTATTGGTAAAGAATCAGTTCCTTCTTACAGAAGCTCTCTAATCCTGTGTTAAAATCATTTGTCTATCCAGCGAATTCTTGTCCAGATAAGGTTTCTGATTTCTTCTCTTCTGTTTCTTACCATCCAGGAAGGCTTCATAAAAGGAAAAGTTGAAATTAAAAACTAGTTGAATTCACTCTCAGTGGTTATGCATCCCTAATAAAATACATGAGAAATTATATCTCTTTTGAAGAACTTCAGAAGTGCTTATTTGTTGAAACACTTTCAAATCCAATAGCTAAATAGAAAACTAGCATCATGAATCCTAGCTTTTAACCTGCTTGCTGGTTTTTCTCTGAAGTATAAACTTTCTGTACTTGTGGTATCAGCAATCATTTTCCTCCATGTATTAAGGAATGGGGGTTACAGATAACCCAATAAGGAACACATTAAGGAAGTCTTGAACTATTCCTATGTTAGAATCATTTACTTTGTGATTGGGAACATATTGCAATTTTATATCTTTATTATGGCTATATTTATGGAGAATCCTGTCTGGTTTAGTAAAACTAGAATGACAATCTTTCTGATAATGACATAATCTTTCATGCCTGTTTTGTGAACATATTTTATTGAAACTCTGATGGAATCAATCATAATCCTTCTAAGAACTGATAATACCTATACTTTAGACTGCAGTTTGTATAACAGTGAAAGTTGAATCAAAAGTAGAATTAGTAAACTTCATTGCTTTCTGCCACAACAAAGTCCACAAGCAAACTAAATTCAACAATCCCTTGAGCTAAACCCAGTTAAACTGTGTGAAATAGTATTTACATCTACTTTTCTTTCATCAAATAATGAATGTGTGATCATTACTTATGATTCTAAATTATTGTGCTTTTAGAAAGAAAATGAAGTGGTATGTATACGTATTCTATTAAAGATTGAAAAGGGAAAAATGAATTTTTGAAGTAATATGAGTAATAAAGAACAAAAAAGAATAAAACATAAGATAAAACTGGCATAAGGGTTAGTTAATAAAACAACCTCAAAGATGGGTCACAAATTATCACTGAGTTTTCTGGTGACTAAAGCAAAAGAGACATAACAGCATTCATTTTTTCATTCAAGAGTGTGCAATTAATCTGCTAGTATAGGCTAGATGACTTTGAAAGTATGAAAATCTTGTAAAGAAAGGACAAAATTTCTGAGTGTGGGAGCACATGCTATAATCCCAGTGACTTGGGAGGCTGAGGCAAGAGGATCACAAGTTCAAAGCCAGCCTCAGCAACTTAGTGAGGCCCTAAGCAACTGAGAGACACCCTTTCTCAAAGTATAAAAAAAAAAAGATAAAGGCTGGGGATCTGGCTCACTGTTTTAGCTCTCTAGAGTTCAATCCCTGGTTAAAAAAAAAAAAAAAAAAAAGGCAGAGGAGGGAACAAAATTGTGTGTCTTTGTATTCAAACTCAACAAGTTATTCAAGAGAAGCGCACCTTTTCCTGATATTAAGAGCTGAGAAAAAGTGCTCCTCTGGATCTTCATAAAATAAGGCCAATTCATTTCAATAGTGATGGCAAATAATTCCAATGAACCAGTTAAGCAGTTGTTACGATGATATGATATACAGGATACAGAGAGAACCTAGGAGAGGAACACTAGGTTCAGCCTAAAGGAATCATAAGTGTGGCCCATTAACACTTAGGTCAATCTTGAAAATGGGTAAATTGCCTAGCGGAATCACCAGCATTCCAAGCAAAAGCCAAAAACAAATGCAAATATATGTAGGCCAAGAGAGAAAGGAATATTCAGGGATTCTACCTAGTTACACTTTGCAGTTACATAAATTTTTGCGCAACAGATAAAATGAATAAGTAGGAAGTCAGATCATGAAGAGCCTGGACTGCCAAGAAAAAAGAAAAAAATTATTTGCAAAGACTCTGGTACCATTGAAGGGTGACTATTAAATTAAAAAATTAGAACGATAAAGAAAAAGCTGTAGAAAGATAACTGTCTAGAAGAAAGGAAAGCCAGGGTGAGAGGAAATCACATAGAACACTTGACCTATGGCAGTTACAACAGGACAAGAGAAGCAGATCTGGAAGTTCTGGAGCTCCAACAGTCATGTCATGCTTGATTGAGAAGTCTCAGCTTGTACTGATAAAAATATGGAACAGTTGTATCTTTCCCAAACTGATTCTATAGATTCTTTCTCTCTTGGGAAACAGAATTTCTTTGTATAAGCTCAGTATAACAATATAATGTCGGAATATTTTAGTCACTTTCGATTTTAAAAGTCCTTTCTTCCATTCAAAATTCTACTCCTTCAGCACGGACTACACCTGTGGGGAGGGCATCCTGTCTGGTTTACCTCATCGCTCTCCTTCCCTTTCCTCCTGCAGGACTGTATGGATCATTGGCAGAGCATGGGGGAGTGGTGACATTTGCTTTCTTGAGCAACACAAGTGGCTGTTGGCAGATATGCTGTTCCCTTTCTCTTGGCCACTACCTATCAGGGAAAAAATGCCTGGGTGTATTTTCCCTCTGTGGGAAGTAAGTGTCGAGTTATTTTTGTGGGCTTATTTGTTTTTATCTGGAAGCAGTTATAAGACTGTCCCTTGCAATCTTCTGACTTGGGAAAGAACTGTTCATGAGGCAGTTCCTCCTTTCCCTGAGCTTCCTCTTCCTATTTCCCCACCAGGAGATCCATTCACATCTTTTCCTGATGAGGACCCCTTAACCTGGCCCTCAGTCAGGTGGTGGTGGAAGAACCAGAAAAAAAACGCCTTATGCCTCAATCTCCAGTCTAAACGAGGGAAATTTAGATATATGGGATCAAAGAGTGCCTCCTGGTATTCCCTGTTTATGCTGCTCCTTTCTCTCTGGGTCCTTTTTGTACACCCTAATAACTTCGCGTTCACTGCCAGCTTGGTGGTTCAGGAACTTTCGGGCAAGTGAAGACCAGTTCACACTTAAAGTGTTGTGGAGGGGCTGGGGTTGTGCAGAGTGTTTGCCTAGCACGTGTGAGGCACTGGGTTCAATCCTCAGTTTTAGAAAAACTAAATAGACAAAATAAAGGTACTGTGTTCATCTACAACAAAACATACTAAAAAAAAAAAAGCACTGTGGAGAGGGAAGATTTTAAACCTCTAATCACATAGAAGATAGGATGAATGTTCTTTTTTATAAGGAGACATAAGAAGTGAATGGAGGGATTAGTTTTTTCCAAACTCTGTGTATGGACTGTTTGTGTCTCCAAAATTTATGTATTGAAATCCTAACCCCCAGTGTGATTATATTAGGAGATGGTACCTTTGGAAGGCAATCAGGTCTGAGGGTAGAGCCCTCACTAGTGCCCTTATATGAAAGACTGTGGAGATCTCTCCACAGTTCCTGCCTCCAGGACTGCAAGAAAGAAATGCTTATTGCTTGTAATCCATCTGCTCTGTGGTGGCCTGTTAGAGTATCCTGATAAAGATCCATGTCTCTAAATATAGCTGTCAGGTTTGGTCAGGGTCCAAGATGCCCAAATAAGGAAGCTGGTCAGAGATGCAAGCCAGATGTGACGTCACTAGTGGACATGCCTCCTGTCAATCAGCGAGTTTTCCTGACCCATCAGGAAGGACTATGGCCTTCTCTTCCTGTACCCAACCCCTCCCCTTCCTGACCGGGTTTTCTTGAAATTCTCTAAGCACGGAATCTCCGGCGCCATTTCTCCTGACCCGCTCTGATGGACGGGGAAATGGTCC
>PVHX01005846.1:0-48049 GCA_004024805.1 Geosciurus inauris | reverse complement strand
GCATCCACCCCTACTTCACCTAGCTTCTTTTTTCCTGTGGTTAATAAAGACCATCAAGGTAGTCTCTCTTGAGTCTAGAGGGAAACAGAAGTTCTCACCTAAAGAAAACATGTGTCGTTGTTACAATGCCTTCTTCTATTGATTACCTCCAGGACCAGGAAAATATTTCACTGTTTCATGTCGTTTGTTACATGACTTTTGAAAAAATTGAACGTAAAGAGCCCTTTAGGATATCTTAGGATTTTGCTCTGAAGCACTGAAGATGTGGTCACAACATATACAAAGATAAATGATATAAAAAACTGGGATGGTTCTAGATGGCAATAGCTTCCACTATGGATGTGTTTTAGGTGCTTCTGGGGAAACAAGGTAGAGCTGTTCAGTGGCTAGTTTGATCTAGGTTTCTTTTTCTACAGAGAGAAATTGGGCTTTAGCAAATGGTCATTGACTCAGAGGTAAAGCTATAGATACTAATTTCAAACATAAAAGTTTCCTAAGCCAAAACAAAAACTATTTCTCCCCCAAATTTGAAAATTTTCATAGAATTGTAAAACTTCACGACAGATTTTTCAGATGTCATCTATTTGATCCTGCTGGTTTTTTTTGCTTTGTTTTGTTTTGTTTTGTTTTGTTTTAAGTAGAGTGTATTTACCATGCTACTATAGTTAAATGTTAATATGAACTTTTAACTCTGAAGAAACTCTGAACAATGTAATTGTGCATTTTACAAATTGACCCCATAGATACATTTGTGTGGTAATGGAGATTCTATAATGTTTGTACTCTGTGATCAAAGAAGTGATATTTATCCTTTGATCCTAGTATCATTCTTTATGATTTGAGAACTTGGCAATTAAGACCATAGATTATTTTCTTAGTATCCATCAATCTGATAAATCTTTGCTACATGACTTCTTTAAAGGAAATAATAAATCTAATAAATATTTCTTAGTAACCATTTTAGGCTCTATGTCTTCAAATCAAAAGCCTTCATCAAGTTTTCTGCAGCATTCTTACAGAGTTAGAATGTACTTTTAAGTGATATTTTCAAGTTTTATGTGACTCCTTACTTGGAAAGAGTCGTCATGAACATTTTTTTTTTCTTTTACTGCATGAGATTAAATGACAATAGCTCTTAGAAACAAAATGCTTAATTCTTACTGGATTTAAATTATTTTCCTAATATTACTTTAAAATTCCCCAAGTAATCTAACCAGAATTTTACAAGAATCCTGCCCACTTTCAAAGGAATCAAAATTTTCTCAATTTTGCTAGTACCTCAATTCATAGGTAAATATTTCTCACCTACTCAAAGCAATTCTTTCACTAATAAAAATTAATTTTCTAAATCACTTTAAGACATAAAGATTTTGGTTCGAATTTATACTTCTTTATATTTAATACATAACAGGAAATTTATAAAGTGCTCAATTTTATTTTATTTTATTTTTATTTATTTATTTATTTTTGGTACTGGGGATTGAACTCAGGGGTACTCAAACACTGAGCCACATCCCCACCCCTATTTTGTGTGTTGTTTAGAGACAGGGTCTCACTGAGTTGCTTAGCACCTCACCATTGCTGAGGCTGGCTTTGAACTCATAATTCTTCTGTCTCAGCCTCCCAAAGTGCTGGGATTACAGGAGTGCGCCACCATGCCTGGCAAAAGTGCTCAATTTTTAAAAACTGTGAATATCTCTACAATCTATTTTAATCAGATCAGATGGTTACATATAAATTATTGAACTATTTGTAGGTGGTTCATATAAATTATTGAACTATTTGTAGGTTTTAGAAAGGTCTGAACTAAAGCTACTGTTCTCTGTATCATTGTGAACTATTTCACTGGTAAGCAACAACTTTAGTTATAGCATGACTGAATTTGTGGTAGTACTGTGGAGACATAGGTTACATTTATAAAGCGGATCTTAAAATGGAGACTCAGGGATAAATGAAGAGTTCACTATAGTTATTCAGGAATTTAAAAATCAATAGATGCTATAGGACAGAAGACATTCATAAAGCACAGTCCCAAAACTTTATAGGAGCCACTACATTAAGAATGACTGTAAGGTAGGTCAAATTTCAGTATATTATTCCACATTTATGAATTTTGGTCAAAGCATAATAAGAGTTCACCCTGCATAACCTGTGTCCTTGTTACTCAGTACTTCAGTTAGTGCCAGGTTTCAAAAATAAGTTAAAATTCTACTCTGTTGATTAATTCAAAAAATTTATTATATACCTAATGCATGAAAGAATTGTACTAGCTGAGCATCAGGTAAGCATGTACAGATAGTTTTTTATACATACCCCTTAGATAGGGTCTATGTTACATTAAAAACAGGCCATGTTTCTTTTGCTATTTCATTTTCTCTTCAAATGCCATAACTTTCATTCAAATTTTTCTAGTTGCTATACTATGTTAGCTTTCCATTACTATGACAAAATGCCTGAAGTAATCAACTTATGGGGATGAAAGGTGTATTTTGTTTCATGGTTTAAGAGATTTCTGTTTATGGTCACTTGGAGCAATTGCTTGGAACTGGGGCAGCATAATATATCACGGTGGTACACGAGGCAGAGGAGACCTGTTCAGTTCACAGTGGCATGGAAGCAAAAAGAGAGATGAAGGGGCTCGGGTCTTAATATTCCCTTCAAGGGCATACCCTCAATGCCCTAACTTACTTTCACTAGGCCCCGACTCTTATAGATTCTACCACCTTCCAATAGCACATCTGAGGACCAAGACCTTGACACTGGGCCTTGGGGAACATTCTAGATCCAAACTATGACATTAGACTTTCTTCTAGTTTTCATAAATTAACATCAATCTTGCTTTCCCAAACTGATGCAGCCTATTGCCATCAGTAACCACTAACTGAAATAATAAAATACTGCTTTTCAATATATCTTCGGTCTCTTCCTTTTCCTCTGCCAAATGCTTTCTGCTAGGCAGTTCTTATTGTTTGGTCAAAAACAACTCTGTGTGCTTACAGAATATAATTATAACTCGTATTTTATTACTACTAATAAGTTTACTGTGGACAAATAATAAAAATTAAATAAACATAAAGACATAATTTTTCAATTTAAAGAATTAATGTGATATACATTTCTTTGTGTGTTTTTGAATGCATGATGTTTTTATTGTCAATAGTTACCCCTCAGTAATGAAATGAACAATTATAAACATCAGAACACCTTTAATCCATTTATGAAAATAAACTATATTCAACTTTGACATTTTTGATATTTTGGTATATATTATAACAAGAGATATTAGAGTCACACTATCCAGTATTTTATCTCCTATATTTAGCACTGGACTGCTAGTGCAAGTTTAGACATGTTATTTTAAATTCCTGTTGGGTTTCAAAGATTTAGCCTAGTAGAAAAGAGTATCAAGTACATATTTTTATACATTACATATCAAAACGGTAATACTTTGCCCATATTTATATAAAATATATTATTAAATTAATTGGACTTATTTCTTCTTATTTTCCCAATGTAGCTACTAGAAAATTAAAAATTACATACATAATGCACAAATTTGTGTTGAATTGCCATCTTTTTTAGAGAATGAATTTTGTTAGGGCATAAAAGCTTGAGTGAATTGAAGATACTTTGATTTCAAACAGGATTAGAAAGAATTTGTACATGCTGAATTATAAAATGCTTATGGGAGAACGGTAGTCTGGCAAAATCATGATAATTACATGTCAGTGTTTTAATAAATGTAATGGATAATTTGTTAATATGTAAAACAATAGGATTAGCATCCCTGCTTGCCTACCTTGTCTCCCTCATCTAATTCAGGCAACTGAGACTATGTTTAATCCCTGGGAAGTAATGGCCCTATAGAACCTAGAGACAAAAGAATAAATGTTCATTTCTTATCTTCAAAAGCCTGGAACTTGGGGCATGAACAAGAGATATGGAAGAATGTCTCAAGTATTCAGAGTGAATTTCTCTTATCTTTAAAGCTAGACAGAGCTTTCCTCAGCTGAAGAAGAGTAGGAAGAAGGAAAGAGTAAGAATGAGAGTTTAGGGTAGCATCGTGTTCCTGGGTTAGGGTCTCTAGCCTGCATTTCACAGAGATGACCAACCTGAAAGTGGGAGGGGGAAATAAAACAATTCACACCCTGAAGATCTTGGTCTTACACAAGCAAAATAGCAATATCCCAGCCTGGTACTCAGTCTGCAGAAAACAAATGATCATTAGGTGGTTTATGTGAAATGTGGTCTTGGTTAGTCCCAGTGCCAGACGACTTCATAACAGAGAGGATCTGCATGTTTCCCAAGCTCTCAATAGGAGCAAGGATATAGCTGAAAGATTGCTCCATGGGGAGAGGCCTATGGACAAGGGCAAGAAATGTCCAAGTACCAACTAGTTCGGGTGGAGAGCTGAGAATAGGCTAGGATTACATACACCGCAGTGGAGCCTAGAGGATCCACAGCCAGATTCTCTTATTCTGACTACTCTGATGGAAATTATTGTGTCGCTTCAAAATATATAAGTGGAAGCCAAATTTCCCATGTGACAGTATTAAGAAACAGAGCCTTTGGGATATGATAAGGTCATAAGGGTGGATCATTCATAAATGATATTAGGGCCCTTATCAAGTTATCCCAGAGACATAACTAGCACTTTCCATGTGAGTACATAGCAGGCAGGTGCTATGAGAAATCAGACCCTCACTAGACTTCAAATCAGATGATACTTTGATCTCGGACTTACCACCTTCCAAAACTGTAAGAAATACATTTCTGTTGTTTATGAGCTATCCAGTTTAAGGTATTTTGGTATAGCTACCTGAATGAACTAGGACAGATTCCAAGAGTTGTTATTTTAAGAAGTACTAGAAGGTACATGCAAACTGGGGAGAAAAAGAAAGAAGAGAGGCTTAAAAATAGAATTTAAATTATCTATGAAATATGAAGATTATATTTCTTACATACCTGAATTTAACCCATGAGCTTCATATCCTTTACTGCATTGATAAGGTGACAAGGAACATCAACATGCTTAAAATTCTGAAAGATGTGGGAAAGTTTTAATTTAGTTTATTTTATGAGTGTACATCTTAAAAGTAAGAGAAAAAAATGTCAGTATTATTAGGGTCTCCCTTTGGTTTAATAAAGACCAATCCTAGTAAAGTTTTTAGCATCCTCTCTTTCTCCCCCTTTCTTTTAACTGCTATGTCACAATACTGATGTGTATCTTAGGCATTATATTGCAAGCATTTCATATTGCATCACATCAGAGCTGACCTAATGTTAAGCTTTACCACCATTTGATCCCTTGGTTAATGTGGGTATGACCAGGCCTCTCATTCTATAGATACATTTCCCCTTGACAATGAGTGAGTCATCTGTGGGTTTAGCCTCTCCTGACTCCATCCATTCTTCCTTCCTTTATGACTGTGTTTCCTGACCAGTTGCTTACCTCATATTTTATCTTCTTTAAGCTTCCTTTCTTAAAAGTCTACTTTTTACTAAGAAAACACATAAGATTGCTATAAGAATTCAGTGACTTAATGTGCACAAAACAAGTTTGTAAATTACACAGTGGTTACAATTGTAAGCCAAGTTTATTCCTATAGAGCAGAAGTTTCAGATGGTGCTCTGAGAAGTCTAGTCATTCTGAGGATGCACTCTGATACGTGCTTAAAAACCAGCTCTCCATTAGTGATTATATAAAATTCTCAAAAGTAATTGCATATCCCAATGTAGTTTTCAGTACCAAACAGATCTTTGTTCTTTTAGTATATTTTACATGAATGTTGATTTTCAGACACACAGTTCTTAGCAGTGCACTTACAGAACTTCAGTATGTTTGTTTATTTTCCAAAAATATTAACATTCGTAAACTGATATGGTTATAGTCTTTCCTCTATTACAAAATGACTTTATTATGTTGCTCAGTGTTGGTTAGTTTTTCTGTTATGTTGATGCATTAAAACAGATATTAAATTTTATCATTAATTCAGAAAAAAAAACCCCAGCTCTCCAAATGGAAAACTCCTGATTTTGAAATTCCATCCATTTCTGCATTTGTTAGTGCTCCCCCTTGGCTTATTTCAAGCAATGAACATTATGCCAGCAAGACTAAAAAATTCCAGAATTTTAACAATCAATTATTTTAGAGCATAAAGAAGACAGCTCCAGGGGCTGGGGTTGTGGCTCAGTGATGGAGCACTTATCTAGCACATGTGAGGTACTGGGTTCAATCCTCAGCACGACATAAAATAAACAAATAAACTTACCAAAAACAACAACAACAACAACAACAAAAAAAAACGAAGAAGAGAGCTCCGGTATGAACAGAGAGGTAATGTTACCAAATAAATATGCACTCAGTATTTGGGACATACTTAAGCAGCTATCTAATGTAGGTCTGAAATGAATTTAGGTGGATATCATGAATTTTATCTGACATTTCTGTAGAGGACTGGTGTGGCAGGGTTGGGGGTGAGACAGAAGGAGAAGAAATTTTTTTTCTGGTGTGTTGGGCATATAAGTGAAGGGTCCAAAAATATATATATTTCCATATTCACTCCAGACTCCACTAGGGAGGCTCTGCTTTCACTGGATTGATAGTTGATAGTTTATTTTCTTCATTGTCTTTCATTTGGTCAGAGAAATGCCATGGGAAAATTTTTCCAATTTTTTACTTCATCTTAACACTAAGTCCTCTGGTCAAAAAGAGATTTTGACAAGCAGAATTGAGAAGTTAAAGTAGCAAATTAATCTCTTTTGAAATTCTAAATTATTTAAAGAGACTTTCTACCTTGATCAAACTCTATTCCAACACTTTCAAAAGTTAGGTAAGAGAAATTCAGTCATATTTTAAAAGACTGGAAATGGAATTTTATTTAGGTTTATTTATATTTTGGTTGTACATAACTCCCTTAAAGAGGGGCAATATTTAGGTGAAGCAGTTCCATTTAAAATACATATGTGTAAAATAAGCTGGACAGCTTAATTTGCCTCTAATTGCTATATCCGGGTAGGATATACTCTGTTCAGATATTTATGTTAAAAAAGATATTTACTAGGGCTGGGGATATAACTCAGTTGGCAGAGTGCTTGCCTCACATGCATACGGCCCTGGGTTCAATCCCCAGCATGACGGGGAAAAAAAAAATTTAAGCTTGGCGTGGTGGCGCACGCCTGTAATCCCAGCACTTTGGGAGGCTAAGACAGGAGAATCGCAAGTTCAAAGCCAGCCTCAGCAACAGAGAGGCACTAAGCAACTCAGTGAGACCCTGTCTCTAAATAAAACACAAAATGGATCTGGAGATGTGGCTCAGTGGTTGAGTACCCCTGAGTTCAATCCCCAGTACCAAAAAATAAAGCATTTTTTTGCCACAATTGTTGTAGTTTGAGTGTGTTTGTTCTCCATAAGAAGAAAATATGCATAAGACTGAATGGTTTACTAAGGATATGTGTTAGTTGTCTAGGGCTATCATAACAAATACCACACAGAGTGACTTAAAGCAGAAATTTATTTTCTCATGTACTGGAGGCTGGAAGTCCAAGACCAAGGCATTGGCAGGTTTGGAAACTCCTGAGGTTTCTCTCTTTGGTGTGCAGATGGCTACCTTCTCTCAGTGTCTTCACCTGCCTTTCCTCTGGGTGTGCATCCCCGGCATTTCTTTGTCCCAATCTCTTCCTATAAAGACGTCAGTCAACCACAATGGCCTCTTTTAATTTAACAACCTCTTTGAAAACCTTATCTCCAAATGCATTTACATACTGAAGTACTAGGGATTAAGACTTCAACATATGCATTTGGAGGACACAATTCAGCAAATAGCAGCATCCTTCTCTATGGCAAGTCTAAGTATATAAACTTGTAATATATATTTCTAGCTTTCTCATCAGGAAAACAGTTCATTTTTCAATGATATGCACAGAATCGGATCATGCACCCCTTTGTCGAAGCCCGCCACCCTCTTGTTCTCTTGTTTAAATGTACAAGTAGAAGTCTGTATAAGTACCCTACAGGGCTCTACTCTATCTATTCTTCTGAACTGTTTCTTATCCGAATTCATCTCCCACTCTTCTACCACTTGATCTCTCTATTCCAGTGTCCTGGACCACTATGACAGGTTTCTCCATTAAATATTTATATGCCTGCTATCTCTCAGCCAACAATATTCTTCCTACTACTGTCTCCCTTCCTTCAATTCTTCTTCACTCAGATGGGATCTTCTCATAACAACTTCCCTGAGACTATCTAATTTATAGTCCCCCACCCTGATGTTCCTTGATTTATTTATTCTCTATAGCATTTATCACTAATAAATTTTGTACTTTATTTACTGATCTTGTTTATTACCTGTTTTCCCCACAAGTATACATATCTGATATTTGTCTGCTTTAATGACTTTAATGGGAATTCTAAATTCCCATTTAGAATATTGTCTGGAAAATTGCCAATGCTCAATAAGTACTATGAACAACATGAATGAAAGAATATTGTGGTTTAACTTGGATTCATCTTCTTTCAAGTTCTCTTGTTTTTACTATGAAAAGAGGCAATGCAGTCCAATGATCAAGAGCACAGACCTTGGAGGCACAAAGAATTAGGCTGCACTGCCTGCCAATGGCTGATCTTGAACAAGAGTCTTTTCCATCCAAGGTTAACTCATTGAAACTGAAATCAATTGCCTTCCTAAACAAGTGATAAAATTAACTGGGTTAAGTGGCTGGAGAGTGATAGATAAATTTTTATTCTAAACCTTAATCTGAGCTTAATTGTAATCAGAGAAAGATGATTACAATTGATTAACCAGTTCTTCTCTGGGAAGGGTGGAAGTGGGAGATGTCATAAATGCCAAATTATACCCAGATTCAAATAATTGGTTCTTATAATCCTCAGGTCAAATCATGTGTTTTTATAAAAATTTTATTGCATAGAGATTATCTACTAGCAAAATTATGAAAATATATGTAGCTCATTTTGGTTTCAAAGCTGAAAGTGAGTAAAAAATCAATAATCTTATATTTTACTATAATTAATATCTTTTTTGATTATTTAATATTCAGTGTTATCATTTCCTTGCCCAGTTTTGTCTTGCATTTTCGCAAGTTTCTTAGAGAATAGTATGAGTTGAAAGGGATCACTAAAGTATTCTGTTTATATCCTCATTTTTTATAAGGGAGGAAGTCAAACTCAGACTTGCCTAATGATACACATTGCTATTAGAAGATCAGGAACAGATATGAAATGTAGAAGAACGTGAACACATCTTGCCCTAGGAGCTCTGGAAAGTGGATGCTTTTCATGAGATTGGTTGAGTGGATATACCAAGGCCACGAGTTCATACAACTGAAAGGATCTTTGCCTGGAAGCTCTGAAGATTCCTCCCGATTTAAACTGACTTGCATTTGTGAGACCATATTTGAATTTGTAATTTAACAAAGGTGTCAAAGGTCCCATCTGAGTGAAGAAGAATTGAATTTGTAATTTAACAAAGAGCTCTTTTAACAAAGAGCCACAGACTATTTTGAAAGAACACAACTTTCACATGATCCACCCTCTCCTCACGATCCCTACAAAGTAATTGTTCTTCTAAGGCCTTTATATTTCCTGAGACAAGCTTTCTTCCACTTGCTTTCTTCCTTTCTTTCTTCCTGAATGAGGAAGGGCTTATAATCTCACCTCTTAAATTATATTTTAAGGCCTCACAAACCCAAGTAAAGGAAGGGACAGAGTCAGCTCTAATTTCATAAACTATCTGTAAGGAAATTCATTGCAACCTGACTTATTTTTTCTTTTCAGAAAGAAGCTGTAAAGGAATCCCATAAATTTTGAAAGAGGAATAAATTTTTCCTCAAAAGTAGTAAGAACTGTAGTAAAATGTTAAAATAGCACAAATTAAAGTTGACTGGAATCTCCCATAAAATCAAACCAAGGAAGAGAGTAGTAAATATCACTCTGAAGAAAAATCAATGTCTCCAGCAATAAAACCAATTAAAATATTACATTTAAATATAAATTATACAAAGCATTCTGATTCAAGATACACAAAAATTAAATCATTCAGCTATATCTGTTAACCAAAAATCTTTAGAAAACTGAATCTGCAAAGGTGATATTTATATCATCTTATATCAAATTATTTTGTATCAGTTGTTTGTCATTACTTAGGACACTATCCCCTCTACATTTTGTAAATAAGATTCAATTAAATTCTCATGAAACTTAATGACCTAATAGTCACTAAAATATTAATATGGGGAACATTCTTTTGAATAAAAGATCAGAATGGCAGTCTTACCTCTGTCACTAATTGGCATGTTATTTGAATTCTCTGTATTCCAGCTTCCTTGGCTATAAAATGGGAACAATATTTGTATTCATCCTTATGAAGATGGTGAAAAGATTATGAGTTAGTACACATGAAGAATTTGGAGCAAGCTGCGGTTTGAATACAGTTTATCCCTACCAAAACATTGAGT
The DNA here is from genome assembly GCA_004024805.1 of Geosciurus inauris. Classification (NCBI taxonomy): domain Eukaryota; kingdom Metazoa; phylum Chordata; class Mammalia; order Rodentia; family Sciuridae; genus Geosciurus; species Geosciurus inauris. The sequence goes on along the minus strand of PVHX01005846.1, from coordinate 37,573 downwards.
ACTATTCTCTCAATGTACCAATGTTGGGAAATGGGGTCTGTTGGCAAAAGCTGGGGTCTTGGGGATAGAGCCTTCCTGAATGGATCGATCTTTTCTCAAGGGGATGTGTTAGCTATTGCAAGATACTGGTCCTCTTTCCTTCCTTTGCATACACCATTTGCCCTTCTGCACTTCACTAAACACGGAACAGCATGAGACTCACCAGAGGCCCAATAGAAGATGGTGCCATGCTCTTGGACTTCCAGAACCAGGAGCCAAAATAAGTCTCTTCCCTTTATTAATTACCCACTCTCAATGTATTCTGTTATAGCAGCAGAGATGAACTTCAAATAATAGAAAACTTTTAAAAAGCTAGTAAATATTTGTTGTGACAATAACTATGAATATTATTTTTACTTACTGATACGTTTTATTTTGGATAAGTCAGTAATATCTTTGGACCTACCTAATCTATCTCATCTATAAAATTACACCCATTGAGGTAAGTTGTCATCATTCCTTTTCCAATTCTAAATATGAATAATTCTGTGACTTTAAGATAAAAAATCTAAAGACTCGTAAATTCTACTCAAATATTTGCAGAGTGTCCCCCCACTACTAAAAAATAAACATGATAGAAATTATCTAAAATAATGGAAGGTATACTAAAGAATTTGGATAAGGATGCAGTTATCTTTTAGACTCCACTCCAACAATGGCCACCTTTGTCATTTTTTAAAGTTATGTATCTATGACATGTGAGTCCCTACTGTAAGAAATAAAGATCGAGCCTATCATCTTATACCCATGAAGAAATGAAGAATATAATGATTTTAAAAGATTTCACAGTTTTTTCTCCATGGGATTTCACAAATCCTTGTATTCTACAAACTTCTAACAATTGGGTGCCATAGGAAGCACTTAAAATGTTACTGATCAAGTATAAAACACAAGATGTAATATGGATTATATGCCATACCATGTTTCCCCAGAAATCAAATTTCCAAGTTAATATATATAGAGAAAAAATGGTAAACCAGAGAATTGTTCAGCACTTGGAAAACAAAAATACAAGAAAGAGTTACGTAACCTACAGCAAGTTCTTTGGCTAAGTTTGTAAATTTTAGTAACCTCTAATTTGCATGTGCTTTCTTTGGATTTTTAAAAGTCTGCCCAATTTTGTCTGGTTTGAGAGCATCATCTCTAGAGGTCAAACAGTTCTTTTGACATATTGACAAGTTCCTCCAATCCAGTCTGATGGGCGATAGCTTCACTTTCACAACTAACTTCATTTTTTAAACAAAATGTCCTAAACTACAAACTGTAAGGATTTATGATGAGTGATCTAGGGGTCTTCTTTCTCTGTATCATTTGATCATAGATTTGAAAATACTAAGTGACGTGTCTTATAGATTGACATCTATAAAACAAACTTTCAGACCCTAAAGCAGACAAATTCAACTGTGGTTTAGAACACTTACTGAAAAAAATGATATGGCAACACTGTCATTTTGGAGTGTTTAATATTGTTTATTGTTGCCAGAGTTTTTTTGTGTGTTTATGTTTTTGTGTTCTGTGATGAGTTGAATAACCATATTTACTTTGTTTCTCTTGAGATTGCCAAGGTATGTGTATTAAATAGATATTTTCTGTTTATTTGTTCATGGAAAAGGGTTAAAATTGGTAAGGTTTTTGGGTATTCTTTTTGGGAGAATCTATCAATGTAAGACCATTTTCTTAGAATATAAAATAAAACCACATTTATTTTTGTTTAAATATACACAAAGAAAAACTGATTATTTCATTCCATGTTAAAGAATACATTTTTCCTTTTCGAAAGTGTTTCTAAAATTATATATAAACCTTAAAAACTATTCTGATAAATACACAAAACTGACACTTTATTTTCTTATACTATCCATTTTTTAAAACAATTAAATATTTAGAAAATGAAAGAAAACTATTTTATTAATCAGTCTATTTTTAACTTTCCATAGAATCATATAATAATCCTAGTCATATAAATGTATTCAGTTAAAAATATATATCTTTGTATAGTGAAAATATTTCTGAAGGTAGACATTATAAAGATAGCTTTTCTAGATCTGTGTTTTGTTACTTTGAAACCTCAAAATACTTTGGACATACTGGCGATAGTACTCATTGCATCTTATTCAAGTATATTATTATTTATCCACCTTAATGGAATGAAGCAAAATAAATTTAATGTATGCAAATGTACTTCTAGCTTGAGAATAACAAAATATTTTATAAATATATTCTACACATGACACTCAAACTCATATCCTATACTCCCTTGTTCCATCTCTCAGAAGAAAATTATTTTGTCCTAGGTCTCATTCTCTTAGGCACTCATCCTCCTTAAGTAATTATGATTGACTATGTCACATTCATGAATAACATATGCATCCTTTGAGATTTCTGAAGTCCATACCTTTGCTTAGGAAGTGAGCATAAGTTTCAGACTCTTCAGATCCGTTAGAAAGAGAGTTTTGAGCAAGTAAGCTATTTATTATTTTAGGAATCTTATTTTATTATGAAGCTACTTGTTATTTATTACATATTGACCTACTCCACAGAGAACTGACATAAATGCCTTAGAGTTAGAACACAGGATGGTTTTCCAGAGCTAGTGGGCAACTCTGCCTAGGTAATGGATGTCTGAATAACAAGAGATATATGCACATCAGTCTGTACACATCAGTTGAAAGGAGATTTGGACTTGGCCCATGTTTTTTGACTTGGCCAACACAGAATTGGCCTCTCTGTTGCAGAGAGGAAGAGAATGATGTATACATGGCTGGTACTTTAAAGAAAACCCAGCTTATCTAGCCAGTCATCCAGTGAGGAGTGTTATTGAGTCAGTGGAGAGACTTGCAGGAATGGTGCTCATGCAAACAGCAAAGTCACTTTCAGCCAGGCAGCTCCGAAACAGTCAGAAGGTCCTGGATATCACCCTTGCCATAGTATCTGATAAACAAAATTATGAAGAAATGTGTAGAGATTACCAACTTCAATATTTTAAAGAGTTTGAAAAGGTAAGTGTAATATTTAAAAGATCTGAACTTGAACAAAAGAACAAGACCTTAGGATTAATGAAAACCTTGGAAAGACTACATTTCTCACATTCTGTTTTAGGTTCTGCCAGTGCTGATCTGAATATACCTGTGAATACTTAGTACTTCATTTGCCTTTTAATTTCTTCCCTCTACTTCAGAACAGCCCTTTTCCTTTATTTTTAAGGCCAATGTTCTAAAATAACTCTATGATCTCTTGAAATAGTTCTCATCTCAGCAGCCTTATTGCCAAGATGAACTCCCTATTGTACAAACATAAACAATCAAAATTGAGAAGAATGATTTTTAGATCAGGGATCTTGAGTCTCTGCTTTACATATAATGAGCTCACCTCTGGAAAGAATGAATTCCCCCTTTCTAAAAGTGTTTCATTAAATTTATAATAAATATTGTTAAAATCGCATTGGCTAATATACAAAATCCAACATCCTTCTTTTTCCATGTTCCGTTTATATGCTCTCTCATTATCCATCCCACTAACCTTCCATTCTTGCTTATCAAATAGGCCTCTTTACTTTCTCCAGATAAATCACCTACTAAATTTTGTCTCATTCCCTTGTGTCCCACAGTCTAGCCCAAAGTCATAAAAGCTTTCTTAGCAATCATTTCTCTCAAAAAAAACTTTCAATTCCAAATTTCTGTGCTTTTATGATCCAACTCAAGCAGTTTGGTCTTTGCCAATGGACTTTAAAAAAATATAATAGCTACCTTATTGTGAGCTTTTTATATTGAAGGCATTGTTCAGATGCTAAACAAACATTGTTTAATCCTCCAGCAATTGGAAGTGAATGTGAGTGACACTAGGAGAGACAGAGACTGGGATCCTCTGCAGGAATCTGAAGATTGCCTATTTTTTTTTTTTTTTTTTGTCATTGTGGAAATCCCCATTCTATATTAAAAAGTAGTGACTGACTTGATAACAGCATGAACTAACAATTGTACTTGGATACAAATATTCTTATATTAATTCACAATGGCCTCAAAATCTGGAGAGGTTAAGAGGGGTAACCACAAAGAGCAAACTGAAATTCTCTGCATCACTACATTTCCATGACATCTGAGGAATTGCCAAACCAGTTAATATTTGGATTGCCATGTATTTCTACTGTGAGCCTATACTGAGGATAAAACTTTAACATTAGTTTTGAACTCCATTTTACATTATTGGCAAGAATTCAAAGGGGTGTAAGTTGAGGGACAAAAACAGAAATGATGAGAAGGTAATTGCATACTCAGTAACACCAGAACAATTGCACCAAGACCTGATATAGTGAGAAGGATGGCATGAATCATGAGGTAAAAACCAGCTTCAGAGTTAAGCGGCTAACCACAGAAAAAATGCATATAAGCCAATTAGCCCATGAGTGAGCCACCAAATCCACAAATGTATGGCATAATTTTTTAAAAACACTTACCTGGGAATGAGAGCGAGTAATTGCAAAAATGAGATCACGAAAGTCCTTACTCTGTTACCATGCTGGCAAGGTGCTAACTGTGCCAAGAATAAAACATAAAAATAAGAAGAGTGGTCAATTACATATTCCAGATGAATATGCAATTTACTGACTAGCCCCAAATAATTTCCTTGCCCAATTTAAGTCCAGAGGTATTTTCAGTACTATAATAGTATAAAAAAGCAAAATAAAACACAATTTCTTGCTTTCATTCATTCTTTTCTCTCTCCCCTCCAATTCATACCCACCTCCACCAATTCTGGGAGAGAATGTGAGTATGGCAGAGGTGTGGGGTGTCTGTAGGGGAAGGTATTCTGTGAATCTGTTCTACATAAGCTTTTCCAGGTGGACAAAGACTTTTATGCAATGTGAGAAACCCAATCATTTGACCATTCTTTTATATTTCATATACAGTACTGAGTTCATTTAAAAAAAATTTAATGAATAGTGGAGGATTTAAACTTTAATCAGAAAAAGAACACAACTTCCTGTCCTGATCAGTATAGCAACTGCTGTCATAGATCATCCCTCCCAACTCAATCTTTACAAACCCAGCACCATTTCTCTTTAAACATTTTGAAATAGGGTTCAGTCACATTTTCTAAAGCTTTTGTTTTTTTAGTCTGGTCGAAGTTTATACTTGAAATAGGTAGTTTTATGTCAGGTACAAAAATTGTTCCAAAAGGGAATTCCAAAGTATTGGAAAGCTACTAATGCTAGTTATATAGCTTCATATTGTGAACTTAATAAACAGGGAATTATTTTATTCAAAAGGAAAATGATTCTGTAAATTTTCCAATATTACAATATACACACAATATTGTAACTGAGCTTTATATGTTAATTAAAACTCAACAAAACTTGCTTTAATAATATTTGTCCATGACAATGGATTTTCTTTAGCTACTCACTCTACACATAACCAAGTTGACAGGAAATAGTAATTAAATACATATTATAATTAGTTCTAAACTACAGGTAATTTTTAGTTTTAATTCCACTTTCATCTACACAATTTAGTTCTTTGATTTACAAATAATTCTGCATGGACAATTCTTCAGATACACTTTACACCAAGAAAAAATGATCAGCATGTGTGTTTTTGAAGAAAATTATACATGACATTTTGTGTAGAAAGACAAATCATATTTTACCAAATTCATTTTGAGAAATGTAAAATATGTGAAACTAAAAGTTTGGGATTTTTAAATTTGAGATCAACATGAGAAGATTTTAAGGGCATGTATTTCTTGAAGAAATAAGTAAAAGTTACTAAGTTTCTAAAAATAATTTCTAATATAAACATGGAAGTTTCCACTTCATATATAGATTGTATTGGTAAAATACATTGATAATAGTCTGAAAGTTGATGCATAACAAAATTGGAAAGGCCTGCTAAATTTGACACTATTAGAACTAAACCATAGAGAAAAGGGAGACTCTTCAATACCACTTTGCACTTATTTCCTGATTCATGAAATTCTTAATTATCCTATGTGTTAATGGCTCAATAAATATTTTAAAATTTATTTCAAGCTGATTGTTAAATAAAAGAACAATTGGAAAAATGATACCGACATTGTGATTGTATTTATGTGAACAAAGGTCAAAACAAAGCCATATATTCATTTTTATGCATAAGTGGACATGTGATGAAATAATAACCCTAAATAGTAATCCTTAGGTTTCTCTATAATTCTCTTTCTCTTACTTAAACCCAAGGGCACTCTAAACCATAGCAAAACATAGTAGAAATTCAAAGACACTGCTGACCAAAGTTCAACACACAAAAGACCTCAGTCTATGCTTGTAAAGTCAATTCTGCCCACAGGGTCTAGTTAAAATGGGTTCTGTTGGAAAGTGAGAAGACAAGAGGCTGAAAATTGTAAAGGAGGAAGACTTTCCATGTGACCTAGAAGTGAAGTGGAAGAACTTGGGCTGCACTTCTGCTAGTAGCAAAAACAGACCTTTGCCATCCACCTATTGAAGACTTTTATTAAATCCAGACCACATAGTCAGGAAACTGGAAACCAGAGTGCAAATGACCAAAAATTAAATGCCCAGAATCATCTAGGAATGTTCTAGAAATTTGAAGCAATGGGAAAAGACCTAGGAGAAAATATACCAAAGAGAAAGTCTTTACGTCTGGAGCAGTTAAAAGAGTTGAGGGAGGAAGAAGTCAAGACAGACTTTTGCATCATCTCTTTTAATGGTTTTGCAAGAAAGTATTCATTTATAAAGTATTCATTTTGTTTATATAATGCAAAAATTTTTGATTGTTAATTTTACTTTTAAAAATTGTAATAACATTTAAAACTTTTTCTTGGCAGCTGATGATCTTTAAAAAATATTTTTGTTAAAGGATGGATGATTTCTACTGAGAATCTCAATGACTTTACTGGGCATTTCCAAAAGATTTTCAAGTTGTGTTGATCATATTTCATTTTATATCAAAACATGCCAATTTATTTTTATTAGATACAATCATTTCTATAATCACTAATACTAATAAAAGCAAATTCACGAGGCATTATTTAACTTGGTTTGAGAGGGATGAAAAATATCCAAAATTGAGAGAGAAAAAGGAACAATGATCAAATGGCTTTGTGTACATAATAGCAGCTATCATTTGTTGAGCATTTTTTGTATGCCAGTCACTAATTTTTAGCTCTGTACATAAGTTATATTATTCATTCTTCAAAACAACTCTATGAGGTAAGTGTTATTATTATCATTTTACAAATGAAGAAATTGAGTCTCAAAAATTAAACAACTTATCCAAGGCCACACAACTGGGAGATTATGAAGAAAGTTTTTCTTAGAAAGTCTAACTCTAGAGTTATACTCTTAGCCACTCCACTATCCTCCCTTCACATGTATGTAATGAAAATACCTGTGGTCAGATAAGAAAGACAGAGGTGAATGGAATGAATAAATGGTACAGGGGAAAATCAATTTTGTATCAGACAGTTCCTAGAATGACCACCAGGTGGCAGTGGTGGCTCAGGACACCTTAATTATTGTCTGCAGCAAGAGGGTTAAAGAATGGGCCTCAAGGAGGTATGTATACCGTGGGGAAATAGTGTACACCTCTGTTCAAATATATGGGATGCTTATAAGTCACATGTAACTCGTAAAGTTATCTTTGTTACTGTGGCAAAAGGCAAGAGTGAAATATCATATATTAACATCCTCTTTAATGTCTTCTATACAACCTCAAAATTTGTTACTGTAAATAATATCATTAGCTTGATAATGATGTAACCCTCTGCCAGGTATCACCTATTTATCAGTTTATAAAAAGACTCCATCCCTTTTCTTCACAGACATTAAAAAATGTGACAATACGACACAAGATCATTGTGGCATTAGGCTATAATCAGATGATGGTTAGCTAAGGGATCTAGGTTACTGAGTCCTGTCTGCCTAACCACTCTGACTGAACACATGAAGTTCCTGAGAAAGAACTCACAAGAGGCAAGCACGAATGTAACTAAGTCTCACTCCCTTCCTTGGAGACTTACTAGCTGCCAATTATCCGAGATCCGGAGCTTGCTGGAAAACTGGACATCCAACAATTATTTGGGCTCAAGCGCTAAATGGAGCTCTGCCTTCATGTAAGCTCCTATTCTTACTGACAGTTGATTGCCATGATAAAAGACATGAGTTTGTCCAAACTTCTAAATCACTCCTTACCTATAAGGAACAGAGGAGACCTCGGGATAGCTGTTTTGCATTGAAAACCCACCTCTTGTATCACTTTTCTCTATGAAGGTTAGGGAAAAACAAAAACAAAAACAGAATGCTATACAGACAAGATCCAAGCAAGTAAACCACCCCCAACTATGGGAACTTTTAACACAGAGTGATCATGAGACAAGTAAATGTGGTCTAATTACTTTTCTGGAAGCTAGTCCCATCAAAATAACAATTCCACATTTGGGGAGGTGGTCAGTAGGAAGTGAGCAAAGTAGTGAGAATTATACCTCTCCCCTCCCCTTCTTTATTCTTTAAAGAAGCTAGGTACGGTGGCATATGCCTGTAATCCCAGCACTTTGGGAGGCTGAGACAGGAGAATCCCAAGTCCAAAGCCAGCCTCAGCAACAAGGTGATAAGGAACTCCATGAGACCTATCTGTACATAAAATATAAAATAGGGCTGGAGATGTGGCTCGGTGGTCAAGTACCCCTGAGTTTAATCCCTTGTAGAAAGAAAGAAAGAGAGAGAGAGAGAAAGAGAGAGAGAGAGAGAGAGAGAGAGAGGAAGGAAGGAAGGAAGGAAGGAAGGAAGGAAGGAAGGAAGGAAGGAAGGAAGGAAGGAAGGAAGAAAGGCAGGAAAGAAAGAGATAATAATATGCATTTTATCTATATTGAGATTTGAGCCACAAAAACAACAATTAGTAAAAACAACTAGCCACCAGCAGCTGTTGAGCGCTTGAAAATGTGATTGAAGAACTGAATTTTTTATTTAATTTGATTTTAATTTAATAATTTGATTTTATTTAATTTGTTGAAATTAAAAATTGAAATAGTATGAAATATTTTTCTGTTACGTACAGTCTAACTGTTCTGGCAGGATGACATTTTGCTTCCATCATAAGATATTATTTTTGCATTGTAGTTCAGAAACTGGGTGTACATAAATTCTACAAATAAGTATATCATCATCCTGACAATGTCAATGGGTAATTCAGTTGGGATGATTTTTTTATAATGTGTTTATGTGAATTTTTATGTAGGCAGCATATATTGTAGTGATACTTACATAAATTATAATTTATAGTTTAAATATTTTATGAGTTATACAATTCAATGATTTTATAGTTAAAATAAGTATGAGCACATTTCAAATTAAAAATAAAGGCACGTAACTCACAAATAATTGGTTGAAAACAAAGATGCTAGTGTTATAATGGACATAGTAAAGGAAAAGGAAATCAGAAAAATCTGGGTCAAAATTTAGTGATGAAGGGCACTTACATTTTCTTGGGGAGATCAAAGCAAAAATGATGCTTTCTATATTTGTGAGAAATGATTTTTAAAGATAGTAGATAACATTTAGCAAGTCTAAGTTCACAAACATTGACAAATTTAACCATGCAAAGTCAGAATAACATGTCCACCAAAAAAATGTTAGAATAATATTTTCAATAAGATCTGTACTCAATAAGCTATAAAAGTCTTGGATTTTGCACAAACAAGAAAATTGCTTTTCAATAAATGGTAGAAAAAAATCATTATTTCAGTTATGGGAATTGTATTAGATAATTGTGAGAACAAGACTAAGATACTTTATTAAAAAATCAAAGAACTTCAACTATAATCACAATTACCAGTAGAATATGTCTTTTTAGAAATATGTTAGATCAATTGGCTGAAAAATTAAAAATCAGAAGTGTTCTCATTTAGCTTCATAAGAGATACTACTACCTAATTAATACTTTGAGTATGTTTTGTCTCAAAATATCAAAAGGCTTTCAAATGTACAAATGTTGTCAACTCATAACTAACATACAAAACATAACTCTACCTACAAAATTAAGTTGTGGTGTAGAAGCTTTAGATTTACCATCAAGAGGAATTTCAAATAGATCTGAAAAAATGAATTCTATCTCAATGGACTCCAGCTACATAATTAAAACTTTGGACATACTGTCATTAAAAACAGGAGATGTTTTCTTTATTGTGTAATTCTATTATCACTTAAATTAAAAAATACTTATGCTCTATTTTCTGATAATTTGAAAAGCGTCATGAAGTTATTAAAATCATTCACATTTAAATTTAATATCCATGAATACTTATTTACATATATACACACACTAAGGCCATGAATCTTTGTTAGTTATAAAAGACTATGGAGTCAATAATCTTGTGTTCTTCTTTAATCATCATTTTTTCAGTAGAGGAAGAGTTTTACAAAGATTTAGTATATTGTTAACTCCAAATCAAGATTATTTGAATGGTGCTGCTATAAACATTGATGAGGCTACATCAATTTAGTATGCTGCTTTTAAGTCCTTTGGGTATAGGACTTAAAGGAGTGGGATAGCTGGGTCAAATAGTGGTTCCATTCCAAGTTTTCTAAGGAATCTCCGTACTGCTTTCCAGATTGGCTGTACAAATTTGCAGTCCCACCAGCAATGTACACCTTACATCCTCACCAACACTTATTGTTGCTTGTATTCTTGATAACTGCCATTCTGACTGGAATGAGATGAAATCTTAGAGTAGTTTTGATTTCTCTAATTATTAGAGATGTTGAACTGTGGTATATATACACAATATTACTCAACAATAAAAGATAATAAAATTATGGCATTTGAAGGTAAGTGGATGGAGTTAGAGAATATCATGCTAAGCTAAGTAAGCCAATCCCAAAAAACCAAAGGTCGAATGTTTTCTCTGATAAGTGAATGCTAATCTATAGGGGGTGGGGCATGGGATGAGTAGAGAAACTTTGGATTGGCCAAAGGGGAGGGAGGTGAAGAGGTATGGAGATAGGAAAGACGTGGAATGAGATTGCCATCATTATCTTAGGTACATGTATGATTGCACAAATGGTGTGACCCTCCTTTGTGTACAACCAGAAATATGAAAAATTGTGCTCCATTTGTGTACAATGAATCAAAGAGCATTCTGTTGTCATGTATAACTGATTAGAACAAACAAATTTAAAAAACAGATTATTTGAAACAAAAAGAAACAATGGTGAAAAATGGTAGCATGCTTTGATTTCGTACTTACATCACACTGCATAAAAATAAATTTGAAGGTCCAAGAAAATAAAATCTTGCAAACAAACTTAACAGGTGTAAAAATTTATGTTAAAATTGAAACTTTTCAAAATAGAAATCAATAATAATGATTTTATATATTTTAACACAAATCAAAATACAGAAGATTTTAGTTATCACCAATATTGTATAAATCAGATACAAAAAGTACCAGAAAACAGGTATAAAAACTTTGCTGATATTGACAAACTTTTAGGGTTGCTTCCAATTTATGAAATGCATACTTTGAATTTGATAGCATAGAATTGACAAAACAGTTAATGAGTTTAATAAATCTGGATAGATACTGTTTGAAACTGATGTTATTTGGAGACAAATAAAATATTCTAAAGAATGAGCCAGCTTTTGCCAATGTGGATGTGAATATTAATAGAAAAGGATTTTTTTTTGTTACTTGCTTCAGTTAATGGAAAAGACTTAAGCATGCTTGGAAAAACATAAGCATGTGAATCTGTGTTTTTAGTGGTGAATTTTATAACATCTAAGAACTGATCACACATTTCTAGAGAAAATTTAACTCCCATATGGTATGTGCTATAGACTGTAATTGTAGTAGACACATCAATTACAATAACCTAACAAGTAATTTTGAGAAAAATAAAAAAAATAAAAAAATAAAAAATAAATTAAAAAAATAACCTAACAAGTAAAACATCTTGTTAACATTCAAATTCAGATTATTTGCTTAAGTGATATTATTAATCATTGGATTAAAGCATATAGTAAAATTAATTTCATCTGTCTCTTTTTTGCAGTTACTACAAAATTTAAAAGTACATGGCTCACATTATATTCACATTGAGTGACACAGCTAGGTTCAGAATTTCTTGGGGAGTTACACTGAATTCTGAAGAATTCTGAAATCTTATTTTGATCTAACACTCTTACAATGTTTAGTTCCAGAGCACAGGATGAAAGAAAATGTAATATATGTTTTCCCTTTTAGTACTATACTTTCCTGGGTTTTTACTCTTACACTCCTTACGCAAAATTTCCCTGACAATACTTGATATATGCTGTCCATATTAGTACCACAAATCTTCCTGAAATTTCTAACTATACAGTTTATGACCTTCCACATAAAGCCTGAACATCCTCTATTTCTAGAACTTTTTTTTCATTCAAGTCCCTTAAAAATCTACTATTGCCCTCTTTTCTTTCACCTTCTCCATTGCATACACATCTGCTAACACTAATTGGCTTTCTTTCAGGTTTCCTAGAGGAAATCAGGCATTCTAATCAACAGATCATCATTTCCTTCATCTACTTCTGCAAACTGTAAAAAGTTATCTACTTAGTGAAAGACATGTTGCCTCATCTTTGTATAAGCTTACAAAGAGAAAAACAAATCCAGTGGGTTCATGCTCTCCTTTCCTCCAATTTGTGCCTCAGGAAAAAAACAAATCAGAATTATAGAACACATGTCAAAAGGCTAAACCAAATAGACATATTTATCAGTCAAGAACCAATTTAGAAAATGTTTTTGAAGATTGGCACCCAGAGAAAGACCAGCTTTAATGATAAAATGCATACTCTGCAAGACTAACAAAGTGTTATGTAACAAATTGAGTTTGAAATTATTTTAATTGGTTTGTACATGTGGAAACGATAGAATCTACTACCTAGAAAACATATCTATTCAATCCTGAATCTACTCAGGCAATTCATGATTTATTTTATATTAGAATCCTAGGCAAAAGAATATTATAAGCTGGGTGCGGTGGCTCATGCTTGTGCTCATCCCATCACTTAGGGAGGTTGAGACAGGAGAATCGCAAGTTCAAAGCCACCCTTAGCAACGTCGAGGAGCTAAGCAACTCAGTGAGACCCTGTCTCTACATAAAACACAAAATAGGGCTGAGGATGTGGCTAAGTGGTCGAGTACCCCTGAGTTCAATCGCTGGTACTAAAATAAAAAAAGAATATTATAGATCTTTAGTAAGAGCAAATTTATCCTGTAATGAGTTACTCTTTTTCCCCCCATAGACCTAACAGAAATAAGAAATACTTTTGCAATAGTTTTTAATGAACTATTTAATATATATTCATATTTACATTATACATTGAGAGCAGTCACTCCACTTTCTGATTTTTTAATCAAAAAAATGTAAGTTTAAAAAAGATGTATCTTTGTCTTTTATTGAGATTGATGACCTAATGATATATCTACCTCTCCAAATATTTCCACTCAATTTTCTCTTCTTCATATAGGGATCATGATAGCTTCTCCCTCATTGGATTGTTGTAAGGACTAAATAAGTGAGATAATATGCTTGACACGCACAGGCAAATACTGCTATTGTTACCAATTACTGTCATTGTCACTCTCTGGTAACTTTCTTTCTTTTTTACAATTTTTTTACACAATATCTTTATTTTATTAATTTAGTTTTATGTGGTACTGAGGATAGAACCCAGGATCTCACACGTGCTAGGCAGACACTCTCATTGAGCTACAACCCCAGCCCCACCATCTGGTCACTTTAAGCATACTTGTATCACTTCGTTTTCAGACAGTAATATTTATTACAACATTTTCCTACATCTTAGTGGAGACATATCATAAGTATATTTAACCTAGGGAACCTCAACTCCATATTCTATGGAAAAGAAAAATTAAACATTATTGGTCCCATTAATCTCTCTCAGAGACATCTTTTTCATACAACATACCTCCTGCTTCAGGAGCTAAGTAAAAGAGAGATTTTTTGACTATTCTGTTGAGCAAAATGTACTTTACAGACAACTCAAGTAATAGTCAAAGATAATTTTCATAAATTCAGTTTTTTCCTTAAGTGCTAATTTCAGAACCTGTGACATTACATGGATTGGTTAAAATCTACTTCTTGGCCATTTCTCTTCCATATCTGTGAGTTTTGGCTTAGAGTCCCGATGCCTCTTCCCGTGTTAGAGTGACCTAAGAGAGAAGCCTGGAAGGCAGGCTAGAGACACGTGGAAGCCTTTAGCACCTTGTCAAAAAGCATCATTGGGGGCTGGGGTTATGGCGCAGTGGCAGCGTGCTTGCCTAGCACGCAGGAGGCACTGGGTTCGATCCTCAGCACCACGTAAAAATAAAATAAAGCTATTGTGTCCACTTACAACTAAAAAATAAATATTTTTTAAAAAAAAGCATCATTGAATATTGAGGGGTTTCAAAGAATGTAATTGATAAGATTTTAAGATAGTTTAGTTTCAAGACACTGAACTAAGATGAAAGTTTTAACATTGAAAACTTTTCTCCAAATTTTGTTACCTCAGAATTCAATCCAGAGAATTAATTGCTTTTGCTTCGGTGGGTACAATAGAGAATGAAATAAATGCTCAATCTGAAATTTCAAGTTCCTTTTTTTAAAAAATTCTCAGACAGTATCTACTAAGTCAGGGCTTTATGAGGAAAAAAAAAGGGTATGTTGGTTAGCTTTATATTCTGGGGAACAAAATGCCTGAAAAAAAATTTAGAAGAGGAAAATTTTATTTTGGCTCATGGGTTTTCAGGGGTCTAGTCCATGGTCAGCTGATTCCATTGCTTTGGGCCAAATTGAGACAGAACATCATGGTGGAAAGATGTGCAGAGTATAGCTGCTCAGTTCATGGCAGTCCAAAAGCAGAAAGAGAAAGCAACTAGGAAGAAAACAAACCCTTCCAGGGCATGCACCATGACTTACTTCCTCTAACTAGGTCCCACCTTCCAATAGTACATTCAGACATCAATGGATTAATCCACTTATAAAATCAGAGCCCTGTGATCTGATAATTGACTAAAAGGCCCAGTTCTGAACCCTGCTGTATTAGAGACCATGCTTTCAATGCATGTACTTTCTCATCCAAACCATGTCAAAAAGTGGGGGAGGATTTTCTAAATCCCAAAGCTTCCTTTTGTATTAAGGTGGAACTTGGAATCTGAGGCATAGAGTTTTACTCTCAGAGTCTTGGGGAAAAGATATAATAGAGAGTACTTGCCTTCAGATAGAAAAATTGAAACAGAAAATTCTTCAATCTCTGAGGTGAGAAAGTGAGACATATAAAACAAAACAAAACAAAAAAGGTGATTTGGTTTGGATGCAATTGCTGCCCATGGTCTCTGAGTCAGAGTTTAGAAAGAAGGAGAGTCCTATAATGGAAGCTCTAGTCTGGATTCCAGGTTGAATGAGGAAAAATCTAGAGACATTCCAGCTTCTGCTCTGCTTCCCTTCTGCTTGTATAAACTGGACCATCAAGCTGGATAAGTACAAGCAGAAGAAATGTCAACATATGTAACCTTGGGTCAGCAAGTCTACACCAGTGCACAGTGTGGAAAAGGTCCCAATGTACCAGTAAGACCGTGTGAAGGAAGAAGCAGGTGGCTAAAATGAAAAGTAAGAGTTATGACATAAAACTACCAAGTGGTGGTTTGCCTCAGTCTGTGGAAATCACTGCAGGTCAAAAGCCCTAAGGAAAGGCCAATGAGTCTCAGAAAATCAACCCTGGCTGAAAGAATGAGAATTCAAAGCCTTGTTATTATGAAGAGCTTGCTGAGCTTTGTGGGAATAGTTGCCAGCTCTGCTTTTCCTGAGGGTATATATCTTGAGTGCCATAATCTACACACTTGGGTAAATGTATTCTGCAAGGACAGTGTAAATACTTTGACCTGACAATTATTCCTCAGAGTGAGTTAGCAGGGCTAATCAAGGACCAAGTGAGCACACACCAAGCTCCCTTCTGTGTGTGCTCATGAGATTGCATATCCCTAGATACCCTACTAACAGCATAGAAGAGGTTTAAAAGATCCAAAATGATTGATTATTTATCGTTAAGAGTGTTAACCTGAGAGACTGCAACCACAAGTTACTATTCATCATCAAGTTTTAGTGTCTTATTTTGCTTGGGCTATTTTTTTTAATCAGAAGAGTAGATCAAGGAGAAGGCAAGATCAAATATAGAATGTAACAAACCTGTATTTTTGCCCAACTTATTTGGAGTGTATACATGTTAAGTTACTGTAGAAACTTCTGTGGGCTGTCCAATCCTCCTCTTCTCTATGCAAGCCCTCTCATAAACACAGTAAGGAATATAGACTCTCTATTCTATGGAAAATACATTAGACTAATCCCTGCTGGCAGAAAAGATTAAAAGATGTAAAGAGATTCAGCAGATATGAGTCAAATACAATCAAAATGTTACTTGAAATGAAGAATGAGAAATAGGAAGTTTTTACATATAAATCAGGTAAGAGTGAAAAAGGAAAGTTTATTCTCCCAGAAAAAACTACAATTATTGGATGGTGGCAAATTGGCATGGTTTATTTTGACTATCATCATACAAGTATTTAACAAATACTTAGCTTGTTTCAATAACACCCACCCTGGCAGTTAGACATCGTCCCCAAACAATGTGCCAGCTTGAGAGGATAATTGACAATACCACACACTGTGATCCTTTATAACCCCAGGGTGTTATTTTGAGATTTATTTTTAGTTATTTGATGACACATTTCTTCTGATCCACAATATTTTTCTCTCTTTCCCCTGCATTCACATCTGACCAAACCACAAAATGAGTGCTCGATAAATCATTTCATACTCCTGCCACTTAGAAATCTTTTCCGTTTATTTTTTTAAAATCTCCACTGGGTTGCTGTTCAGATGTGCCTTTTACTTTGAGCTAAAGAGGCAAACAGTTTTTAATTGCCCTGCAAATATTTATATCCTATACATCCTGTGATTAGGGCAATTACATTTATCAGTTTTCCACCCCCTGCTAAAGTAACCACCACATTATCATGAGGAAACCATAAAAAAAAAAATACTTCAGCACACTGATTCAGCTCTGAATATAATGAAGAAGAAATGTCATCCTTCACAATCTTGAACTCCAAAATTATTTTGCACTCTCAGAGCAATTGGTATTTTCCCATCACTGATAGGCCACCCCGTGGCAGTAGTGAACTGTTACCTCGGAAATACCAGAAAGATAGTGCTATTATGATGCTGTGTCCTATAAATACTCAAGTTATACCTGTAATTGCCTTGAAATACATGCCCTGCTGTGCTTGCTTGTGTCTAAGAGCAGTTTAGAAATCATACTTGGAGCTTTAATAGCCCTGATTACTGGCTGTTACTTAGTTAATAAAGTGAGTGGGAGAAGAAGCAAGAGTTAAATGTTGTGTCTCATCTACCAAAGAAACTCTTCTGGAACTCTTCATGGAATGATGATGTAATACAATCTGATTCAGATTTTTGTGTTTGGGGATTTTTGTTTCATAAAATGTATATCAAGTGCAGAATTTCTTGCTCATAAACAAACCTTGCTAGTTAATTTGAATATAGGATGAAACTATATAAACTGTCTCAGAGGTTTTGTGGCCTCTGCCCTGGACTCTGACTCTTGGGACAGATTGGATTTCAAATTTGAAAATAGCAACAGCAGTGCCAGCTTGGTTTGGGAGTTTAGTGTGGTTCTGCCAAAGTACATGATGAGCTGTTTTCTAAGGAAGTAGGCCATGTCTGAAACACTAAGGAAGAGACACACTTGTATTCTGTTTCGTGGAACAACAGTGACATCCAGTGCTAACACTGTTAAAGCACCCAAAATGATGACCTCACATGATTTCTTGGTAAATAAGCAAATATTTTGACAAATGAAACGTGGTTTAGATGAGTGTCTTCACTAATAGCTGCAAATGACATGGGCGGATGATGCTCAGGGGTGGAGAGACATCAGTATAGCACACACTCCCAGAGAGCAGAGTGCAGGCCGATGTCTCATGTCAGCCTCACTTCTGAAAAACACTAGCAGGGCAGAGGGACCCACAGCACCCTCTCAGTTATCTCTGCACCATCACTTCTGTTGTGCTTCTGTGAGATAGTGAAGGGTCCTTGAATTCTCAGCACCCTTAGTATCCTCTAAGTTTCTCTCTCAATACCCTTTAAGTTGATCAGAAAAATAGAGATGGTGATGCCATTCCACTATTTCACCCAAATACCTTAGGGTCAGCATAAATTGTTCTGAAGTCATGGTTTCTCCAGGTGGAAGATGAATAGTTAGAGACATCACTAAAGACATAGAAAAGTCCAACTTGATTGGGATTATTTGACAATATTGTAGGTTGTCTCCAGAGAAGGAGTCACTCCTTGGTGCTCTTTCTATCATGGAGAAAGCCATATGAAGTCTGTCTAGTTTTTCATACAGGGTGGGTATTTACTAGATTGCTCTGTAGTAGGGAAGAACAACCTACTGATGATATAATACACAGCCTTTCTATATTTGCTTGACTTTAGTAACAATAATACTCCTCAATAACTAGCCCTTAATCAAAATAGCATTCATTGAATACCTATTACAGCAGGCATAGTGCCAGGTTAACATACTGTCTTTAATCCACATGAGACGGGTTTTGCCTCTATTTTAAATATGAGGAAAACAAAGCTGAGAAGTGCTAAATAGCTCGCTTACATTCACAGACTGTTAACTGAGAACTGCAGACTCAAACCCAGACATTCTGCCTCCACTATGTCCTTTGTGCAAATGGCATGTAGAGTTCTGAGTAACATGGGTACCATTTCAAGGACCCTTGGCAATCACAGACCTGGGATCCTCTACTGGTATGTACCCTAGGTCTTGTTATAGTTTTACATCAGTTAATACATTAACATGTGTGTTACACATGAAATACATGAGTTTGCAGTTAAATTTTCATCTTTTTACAATGATACGTCATCAAGCGGAGCACAGCTTTGGATACACAGAAAGTCCTTCCCTTATATTTGTTTTGAATGGAAAGATGAATATTATTCAATATTTATTCCAAAATTCAGATCCTTTTCACTTCCTATCAAATGCTTTGAGAGGAATGATGTTTTCTAAGAAAGTGAAGTTATGGGGAACTTCTCTTTGGATGCTGTTTAATTTGGTGTTCTATGGAAGGCAGAAATCAAGTCCTTTGGATCTTTTCTTACAATATCTAATTGAATTATTTAGAGATTGTAGATGTTCAATGAAAGTTGAATTTGAAAACATATTGGAGTTTCTTCTGTGAAACTTAGCTAGTAAAGAAAACATTTTAATACCAGGAAGCAGAAAGACAAAACTTATTTATCTCTAGTTCCCATTTTCTCAGATGAATTAGGCTTTGTACTCTGAAGAATTAGCCAATTCTTACCTGGCCAGGAATAGAAACACAGAATACTACTCTTCAGACTAAGGCAAGCCTCCTGGAAGGATTTGAAGCACACAGTTGAAGACAGACACTGCACATATTTGTGAACACAGTTTCACCATAACACAAGATGACTGGATGAACTACAATCCATCCTTTTCTCTCTGAGTAGTCTTTTGTGAAGCAAACAAATGTCATGCAATGTAGGGCAAGGAAACTATCTTTGTTTCTGCTAAACTATATGTACTCTGAGGTAGGAACATGGATATTTTGTCAACAACTGAGTCTGTAGAACTTACTACCAAGACTGGCATGCAATGCTCAGTGAAATTTTTATAGCAGTTAGTCAATGAATGAATAAATGAGTGAATAAGTTTCTTGTAAGAACTTTAACTTGGAAAATCTGGAGCATGCTGGTCAAGGGGCCAAAAGAGGAAATATCCACATAACTCTTCCCAAACACTGTTCAAATCACTAGCCACCAGCCACACATGCCTATTTAAATTTAATTAAATAAATTAAAAATTTTATTTCTCATTCTCACTGGCTACACACACACACACACACACACACACACACACACACACACACGAGATTTACTTTGGCTCACAGTTCTGGTCCAAGCCTTAGGGCCTTCATGTTGGGAAAGCCTTCCTTTTTTTTTTTTGGTACTGGAGATTGAACTCAGAGGCACTCAACCACTGAGCCACATCCCCAGCCCTATTTTGTGTTCTATGTAGAGACAGGGTTTCACTGAGTTGCTTAGCACCTCGCCATTGCTGAGGCTGGCTTTGAACCCGTGATTCTCCTGTCTCAGCCTCCAAAGGCCTTCTTTTTGTGTCTTTACTGGTGCATTATAATTCTACATAATAGTGGGATTCACTGTGGCATGTTCGTGTATCCATATAACCTGATCCATTTTATTCCCCAGTAGTTTCCCTTTCCCTCTCCTCCTCTCTCACCTGATCCCCTATTTCTACTCTACTGGTTTCCTTTCTATTTTTTTTTAAATGGATGTACTGTAATTTTACATGAAAGTGGGATGTATTGTGATATATTTGAACATGCACATAGCATAATTGGATAATTTCTTCCCAGAACTTTCCCTGTCTTCCCCTCCTGTCTTCCCCTCAATTCCATTCCTTTGCTCTACTGGTTTCCTTTCTATTTTTGTGAGACATCTTTCTGCTTCTTTTTTTCTCTTTAGCTTCTGCCTATGAGAGAAAACATTTGACTCTTGATTTTCTGAGTCTGGATTATTTAACTTAGCATGATATTCTCCAGTTCCATACATTTTCCTGGAAATGATAGAATTTCATTCTCTTTTATGGCTGAGTAGGACTCTATTGTGTATTTTTGCCACATTTTCTTTATCCATTCATCCGTTGAAGGATACCTAGGCTGGTTCCATAACTTGGCTATTGTGAATTGTGCTGCTATAAGCATTGGTATGCATATATCTTTATTATATGTTGATTTTAGTTCTTTTGTATAAATTCTAAGGAGTAGAATAGCTGGGTCATATGGTGGTTCCATTCCTGGTATTTTGAGGAATCTCCATACTGATACTAGCCAAACTTTAAATAAGTGATAGTCACATGTATCCTGTGGCTACCACAAGGTAAAATGCAAATACAGTTAATTCCTGTCGATACTCAAAGCTCCATTGGACAATATTATTATCCTAGGGGAAGAGTTTAAGAAAGAAAGCCAAGAATGTCTATAAGTTGTTTGTTTTTTATGATTGCATCCATCTCAGTTAATGGGTAAGAAAATATTCAGGGCCCTGGAGCATTAAGTGAGTTCTGGAATAAATCATATGTGTTTGGTTGGAGAATATAACAATCTGTATTTCACAAGAGGAAAAAACCAACAAAACCTTTGTCTGAGGAAAAGTAGTAGGGGAAAAGGGAACCCTAACATCTTCCCTGTTTAATCCAGGCTCTGGTTATTGGCATTAGGGTCTAGGAATTCTATGTTTGTCTTTTGGGGACTCCTAGGATTGGGAACAAATTTTTCCATTAAAAAAGATAAGAACATCTTTTCTTTGATTACAAGTTGATTGGAATAAATTTACAAAATGAAAGTAAGATTACAAAAATTAACATCACCAATGGGTCCATTCCTAAAATGACCATGATTTAAAATAGATTTTGTCTTTTTTCTAAGAAGTTTTATTTGATAGTTGCAATGCACCATGAATGGTTTTCCATGTTATTTTCCTTAAACATTCTTCTACAACATCTTTTAATGAGGGTATTTTATTACATTACGGGAACATAGTATAAATTACTCAACTATATCTTGTCATTGGACACTTAATTTCCATTTTTGAGGTCATTTTTCATTGTAATAAACATCCTTGTATGAAATGTTCACATGTGTCCTTGAAATTATTACGAAGTCTGGGAATTCTGGATCAAATTATCAGCAAATTTTTAAGCCTTTTTTCACTCATGTTGCCACAACTGACTTCCACATTCATGATTAAACACAAGTCTATTCACTGAATTTTTATTTTAGAAGCATGCCCTTCTAATATTTATAGGAGTCATACTTGACTGTTGCTCTTGGAGTTCAGCTTGTGGAAAGTGATGAAGGTTCATTTCAGTGGTTCAAATCCTAATATCTTTAGTGAATGAATCATAATGCCTCATGGAACTGTGATGTTGAAACAAATAATATCTAATCCTTAATCAACAGTTAGATGAATCTGTAGAGATTTTATCAAAAATGTTTGAAGGAAAAATGGTTTCATTTGGCATTGCTATTATTTATTTTTTTCCATAAATAGTCTAGATTAGATTGTGATAAGGGATAGAGATGGAGAGGTCAAATTGGAATATATTCATAATTGAATTGTTGATGCATTAGAGCTGGTGAGGGCTAGGATTTTTGGCCAAGTTTCTTGCCATCAATAATTGAAAAACTCTTATTCATCATCATTCCCATAATTGCTCTTTCTCCAAAATAGTTTGTTTAGTCAGCATCTTTGAGTGTCTGCCAACTTCATTTGATCTTAAAATATTGGGGCAAATGCATACATTATCGTTGCCCCTTATTTTTAAAGCCCTTATCAGTTAACCTTCAACTATTTCCCTAGGTTTACCTCATGTTTCATGATTAAAATGACAACTTTGTTAACTCCCCACTAGAATTATCTTTGCTTTGTGTGCTGAATTGTTAACCCTCAACTCCAGTTTAAACATCTTCCTCAAAGAAAACGCCTGATAAGATAATTTAGTATTCCTTAATCCTAATGCTGCAATCTAGCATTGTTTTTTATTTGTTCCTCCTTTAATATATATTGAGAATATTCACTTCTTTGAATAATAAAGTAGGTAAATACAAACCCATGAGCATCTGGTTTCAAATCTGTTACTCATGTGTAACTTTGGGCACATTACTTTTCTGGCTTCATATTCCATATCTGTAAAATTAGGATAAAAACAGTACTTGCCTTGTAGAATTACTAGGAGTATATAAATTAATATTAGTATTAATAATTTCTTAACTGCTTACAACAGTGCCCGGCTCTTAGTATTATGTAGTATGTTTAAATAAATAAGAGAAAATTTTATTAAGCCTGCCTTTTTACCTATCAATATTTTCAAAACTTTTTTTTCTGCCTACCCATTCATATTTTATTGCTTTTGATTCTGTGGAATAGATTTCAAGTGAGTATAAAAATACATCATTTCCCCTTCTTTGTTTTTGGATCAGACATTTAGAATTCTCTTTCTAGGACTGTCCATCTTTTAAACTGAATAATAAAATAAATCATAATGTTAAAAGATTGGTAATCTTCTTTGAGCACTTAATTATGAACCAGAAATGATACTAAGACTTTAACCTAGAATGTCCTTTAATCCTCACATAAACTTCTAAATAAGTGTAAATTTATTTGCCCCCATGCCAAATAAATAACCAGAGAGATGAAACCACTTTCCAAGGTCATATAAGCTGTGCATTTCACATTGCCTAGTGCATAGGCAGATCAAACACTTGGTTTCCTTTTGCATTAGTTACTTCCCAGGGAGGCACAGCTTTTGTTGATGATGACAATAATATTAAGAAATTAACCACAAACAGCCAACCAATCCTTTCCAAGAGCATATATGTCAGGCGCTTGATTTCATGTAACCATGTCAATGATTTTATTTGCTGGTATTTTTATTTCCATTTTAAAGGTGAGGAAGTTGAGAAAATTAAATTGTGGCTCCATATTGCACAGCTAGCAAGGAGCATAGGCAAGATTTAGTACACAGACCTGTTTTCCTCTAAGCCTTTCTGCCATGTTGCTTCACCAGGTATTGCTCAGGTTCATATAGATTTTTCAAAATGAATATTTCTATGGAAGATATGTTAATGTATATATGTATATAAGTCTGAATTCAGGGGAATAATCAAAGATGACCATCTCTGATTGAACGGTTTATCAATGGAATGACAAATCATGCTCCACGGGTTACACTGTTGTGCTTTTTCCATTTATGAGTGCAGAAGTCCAGGAAACAAAGTCCAACTGCAGGAGGCCAATTGTTGCTGTCACAGTGGGTGGGGGGGTGGTGAAAGCCTATAGATCTAGTTTATGTTTTCTTGAAGCGTTTCTATTCATCCTTTACTGCCAGGAATGCCTGTGAAGCTCTGTCACTCTAATTTAAAAATGCTTCTGAAGAGGGCTCCACACTGTCTGCTCTGAAATGGAACCTTGCTATTCTTATTTGTAAACTGTCAACAGGAGGCAGGAACTAACCATCAGTAAGATCTGCTTTTACAAAAATATAAAGTGATTGGAAACCTCCAAACATCTATAAGTCTAACATCTTTCATTCCTTCCAGCTCTCTCTAGTGCCCTGTGAAAAGAGCATAGCATCCCCTCGGGGATAATCGTTCATTGTTTGGTTGACTTTAATTCTCAAATGATTTATTCAACTGCTGTGTTTGCAGAATCAGTTCATGACTATAGGTTCTAAAAGAACCAAATAGCACTGCAAAATATTTTTCTCCCCCTTAGAAGTTTCCATAGTTGAAATGAGAACCTTCTGGATCCCCCACCCCCATTTCAATACTCTAGAGAGCCAGAAAATGAAATCAATGTTATAGTAAATAAGGATTGGCTACAACGATCTGACTTGCAAATCCTTTGGTATTTCCATTTACTGTGTGGTCTCCTCAGTATTTACAAATGCTGGATAACTTTCCTGGTCTCTTAGAATAAGAAGTGCTCATTTGGTGACACTACCCACAGAGTAGAAAGGAAACACTAAGCAACGAGTTTTAGAAATGAAAGAAAATAAATAAATAAATAAATAAAACCTTCTAGTGAGCTCAGTCTTGATAATTAAAGGGCATCACAGAAACTTAGATCCACAAGGCTTATTTTGATTCATTTTAAATGTCCATTAGGCCAGATGTGTGTTGTCTTGTGAGAACACACATTTCAGGAAGGACAGCCTTTGAATTTTCTGTGTGCTTCCATCCCTCCTCCACCAGATGATCTATTGAAAAATGAACACCTTTGAAACATTTCTCAGGTACAGATAGCACAGGAAGATGGGCATTTACCCTTCTTCCTGCACAGGAAGGTCACAACAACGGCCTTTGGCAAATGTCCAGTTTTAATGCAATTTCAGCCTGCTAGCAATCATTGTTTCTGAGGATAAAGTATGAACAGTGCCTGTTATCCATGAAGCCTTTACAGATTTCCTTTCATATTCCATGTCTTTTTCTTGCATGATGTTGTGCAGATTCTTCTTGCAGATCAACTGTCACACTGTCTACAGCTGTTGGTTTCCCAGTGTGTCCCAGAGTCAGTTCTTACAGGTTCTTATTGGTCTTTTATCTAATCCCACAGACAGATAGATAAATACTCAGAAACATGTAGGTATTTGTTAAATAATTGAATGAATAAGAACATGAACATAAATGAATAGAAACAATATTTGACATTAATATACCACTTACTTGCTTAGATAAGCAGTAAAAATCATTTAAAATGGTTTAAAATATGAATTATCTTTGGGAAGAAGTTAGAGTATCTAAGTTGGGAGAGAAAGTACAGATTGCTGCCAAATTTTTAAATAGGAAACAGAAATGTCTTAGAAATCTCTGGAGGCTTTTGTTTTAATCAGCAAAGAAAAGCATGGCATTTCATCATCAAAAAAAGGTGATAAATACTTGGAGCTTTGCAAAATAATTTAGCTACATTTAGTTTATGTAGTCTTATCTGATTGGCTTTTATAAATTTTGAAGAGTAGATTTGGGAGTCGGAAGAAGTATAAAATGTAAAAATATTTCATTTGTATCTTTAAGAAGGTTAAGATTTAGCGTGGGTCAGGACATAAAAACATAACCTCTAGAACACTTAGATAAATGCTAAGTTATAAGACTGATTTATTCTTGGGGGAATCACAAGGTCTTCATAGAGGGAGAACATGGCAGAGTGGTTTAAGAGACGGACTCCGCGAACAGATTTCTGAGCTCAAAATTTGAATCTTCCCCTCACTAGATTTGCATCCTTGTGCAAGTTACAAATCTCTTTTTTTCCTTCACATCCTCATCTATCAGGTGGGGTTTTGATAATAACAGCGACTATCTTAGAGCATTAAGAAAGCCGATGCATGCCAAGTGTGCCAAATGATGTCTGGAGTATAGTAAGAAAAATTTGCAACTCTTTCTGATCCCAGTAAATAGATATTTGCTTAGGGCAGGAAATGGGGAAGGGTAGTGAAGACGCATAACATTTTCAAGGTTCAGAAATTAAAAACATGGGATGTTTGAAGCACTGTAGAAGTTCAAGGAAGTTGGAGCACGTGGTTCACATCTCTGGCCTGAGGCTTTGGCTGTAATGGCAGACAGCTCATAGATGGAGTCCTAACCTTTGAGCCCACCCCCGTGAATTCTTCCCATGGAGTAACCCCACACAGGGAACTTGCCAACTTTTGTTATAATAAAAGCTTCTACTTGCCTTAACCATCTTTTTAAATTTTAAACTGTAACAGATTTTTTTAAAAATTCAACCTACTTTAACTCTTAGTACACTCATTCAGTTTTAGTTCCTTTTAACTCAAGTTTTATTTACTTTAAGGTATGTACAAGCTTTTAAGTAAGGAATGTACAAAGGTGAAAGAGAAGCTAGGGGTAGCACCAACCCAAGGAAGTTAGGTGCACTTTGTGTCCAGTTCAGAAGGACACTTCCAGGCTCTGGTGGTTCCTTTGACCAAAACCATTTGTCCTCAGAACAAGGAATAGTAACTGTGCAGAAACAAATAAACTGACATTTTTCCTAAAGAAAATACTGTCCATTTCTCAATGGAAACTCAATCATATCTTCAGAATAGTTGTGATTTCTTGTTTTCAGGCCTACCTATAAAGAAGCCTGTTAAATAAAATCCATAGTTTCTAGCCCCACCAGCCTCTCATTTAGTTGATGGCAAGAATCCTGGTGATGCTGGGAAGAAGCCCCTTCATCTCTTTAATTTTTAAGCAAGGATTTCCCACCTCTCACAAATAGACTCTTTTCTCTGGTTTGGGGAGAGATGAGAAAAAATATATATATAGGACAATTTTCACAAAGCTCTTTTCAATTTAAAAGATACTTGACTCTGAAATTATCTTCTTGTTTTGTTTAAATCTCAGTCTTGTAATGAGTTGATGGTGATAAATAATATACAAATAAAAAGTCCCCAAATAAGACAATAGCCTTACCATGCTCCCTGCTCTTTAAAATTCTTACTTGTAAGTACCAGATGTATTTTCTAGAGAAAAATGAAATACTTCTAAAGTTTTCATGAGATTTCTTGGAGGAAGGCTTAATATAGCATACTAAAATGAGATACTAAAGTTATGTTTATATGTTCTTGCTTCCAGGGAAGCCCAATTAAACTGTCCTGTTCGGAATAACATTCTTAAAATTCATGATACACAATCAACACACAAAGCAAGGATACAGTCTCTTGTCCTTTAAAAAAAAAAAAAAAAAAAAGATCTACAGAACCTAGATTTCAATCTCTGTTTCAAGTATCTATGAAGGTAAAATGCCACCTTCCATCTTCACCTGATAAAGCCTGCATGTCCTAGAATGCTAACTGAAATGCTTCACTTTCATGAAAAGTCATGGATTATTTCCTCCTCCTTCTTCCAAAACTTTGGGATGTTGTTATGGTTTAGATAGTAGGTGTCTCCCAAAAACTCACGTGTGAGACAATTCAAGAACATTCAAAGGTAAAAATAATTGGTTTATGAGAACCTTAACCCAATTAATGGATTAATCCCCTAATGGGGATTAACTGAGCGGTAAATGAGGGCAGGTATAATGCAGCTAAAGGAAGCGGGCATTGGAGGTTAGCCTTCGAGGTATATATATTTTGTATCTGGTGAGTGGAGCCTCTCTCTCTGCTTCTTGGAGCCATATTCCCAGCTGCTTTCCTCAGCCACACTCTTCTTCCTTCCCTTCAAGGAAAGGAGTCAGCTGTCTATGGACTGAGACCTCTGAAATTGTGAGCCCCAAATAAACTTTTCCTCCTCTAAAATTACCTTTGTCAGGTCTTTTAGTTACAGCATGAAAGAGCTGACTATAACAGATGTTGAACATATTACATTTAGTACTCATAGAAGAGATGAAGACAAGCATGTCACTCTTGGGCAACAGTTGGGAGTTACCTTGATTTTCTAGGATTATATTAACAAAAGTATCCAAAACCCTGTGGATCAAGATAACAGAAATTTATTGTCTCAAAAGTCTTGAGGTCAGAAACATTAAGCTATCTGCAAGGTCATGTCCTTCCAAAGGTACTAAGGAGAAACTATTCCACGTTTCTCTCTTACCTTCTAGTAGCCTCAGGCATCCCTGTCCTTAGAGAGGTCTCATTTTAACGTTGGGGTCCCAAGATGACTCCTTCATACCATCTTTCCTCAATACATATCTCTTTCGTGTCCCAATTTCCTCTTTTTATAAAGGTATCAGATTAGGGATCATTCTTATGACTTCATTTTAAACTTAACTCTATAATAAAGACTTTATTTCAAAGTAAAGCAACAGGCTGAAGTTCTAGGGGCTAGGATTTCAACATTTATTTTTGTCAGGTTACAATTCAACTCATAACAATTATCCAGAATGATTAGTCCTTGAGGATCCTAGAGATAAGATGGGAGAAATAAGTAGGAATATATCTTGAAGGCACCTCTTACTCAATAAAGAAATTAGATATGATCTAATTTGAAAAGACTGGGAGATACTTAGATACTGGGAGATACTTAGGATGTGATCCTATGTAAATTTTAGGAAATTGATCTATTCATTCATATCTTCATTTTACTTTCTCAATATTTAAAGTCCAAGAAGATTTGAAGGGTTAAATTCTATCCCCTGGCTTCTCAGGGCAGGTAGAAGAAGCTTGAGGGAGCTTCATTTCACCAGGACCACACTTAATGGAGGTTTGCCCCTAAAGTAACAGTGGTGTGATTTAGAAAAAGAGATTGAATGCTAAACAAAAGCAAAACCAAAATATAATCAAAGAAAAAAACAGACAAAAAAATCCAAAACAGTAATGATGTTGCTTAATACAAACTGATTATTAAAAGAGTTCATATGAATTCCAGTGAAATCCAATCATTTGTACAAGAATGTGTCAACTTAATGGGATATGCATACTTTAATTATTTACTTCTGTTCACAAAATACATGCAAAGCTTATCAGCTTTTAAGAAAGCCATCATTTTATTTTAGCTCATAATTTGGGGCAGGGCTCAGATGTTTGCTGTCTCTGCTCTTGATGGCATCAGCTAAGTTAGTTTTATTTAGCTGGTATTAGGCAGCTCTGGAGAACCCAGGATGGCATATCACATTCTGTTCACTTGAGGGGAGTGACTGGAAGATCAGAATCATCTGGGACTACTCTCAATTGGAGTACTGCAGTGGTGTCTTCTGCACATTGGTCTCAGAATAATTTAACTTCTTATATGATGGATCAGAAGTTTTCAAGAAGCCAGAGAAAGTTGTAAGCCTTCTTATGTGTCCTCAGAAGTTCAGAATGTAACATTCTATTGGTTAAACACATTACTAAGGCTATCCTATACTCAAGGTGAGAGGAATTAGCTTTCTCTTCTCAATGGGAAGCCTAGCAAAGACTTTGCAGTCATCTTTAATGTATGGAAGTTAAATATGAGGATAACTGTACTAAAAATCCTACAGGTACTTTGGGAGATTGTTATAAAGTTTTTAGCTTTATTTACCATATGCTCAGGCAGTAAACATTCAAAATCTAAAGAAGTACTTAGCAATAGCTATATTTTTATAGTGTTGTACAGAGATGTTGTCAAGATAAAACTAAATCTGTGGAAAACTAAATCTGGAAAACATTACTCACAACTCAAGACTATCGCAATTTTGAATTGATAATGCTGACTTGTTAAACCACCGACTTAATGTCTCCAAAATATTTTATACTACCATATATCCCAGTGTAGTGTAACTATGAGGAAATAACAAAAGAATACTATCCACTTAGAAAAGGTGGATAGTATTAAATGCTAAATATTCATAGGCTGATTTCAGTCAATATCTCAATTTATTTCTCTTTAGAAATATACCATAATTTTTTTTAAAAGAGGAGGAAAATTTTTCCCATAACTAGTTGAGAACAAAAGTTGAGACTTTGGGGAATATTTAAGAACTGAACTCTTGGGTACTCTGCTCTTTTCTTAGCTTTACACAGTTCCATAAAACACACACAGCAGTTTTATTGATGCTTTTCTGTTGTTTTACAAGCTTAGTGTTGGGAACCACAGTTAGGATGCAGTCAGCATTTTTAGACTGGCACACATGAAAACATTAGATCCGAGAAGAGAGACTCAGCTTCACTGATATCCTGTAGTGTTTTGTTTTGGGAAATGCCATGCTGGTGATTATAAAGGATGAAGTCATATATTTCTACCAACCACATCCTACCATTATGGGAATTCTAATTGCAGTGAGCTGTGGAATCAATAGGAAGAAGGAAAGAAAATCCTTCCAATAAAATAAAAAATCAACAAAATAAAACTTCCAATGTTTGGCAAACTTTTGATTGGCACACTTCTTTTTAATTATATAACATTACCAAAAAGCGTGCTATATTATGTTTCCAGGAGAATAAAGGAATAATAGAAATATATTCATTTTTATTTGGGGATCTTTGAATCCATACAAATATATTACTATTATTATTATCAACATCATTGTATTGTACAAAGTTATTCTCTTAATAAACTTATTGGACTCACTGATTGAAGTTTAGCATAACAATTAGTCTCACAAATCATTCTGCCTTTCCATAATTACAGTACTATTAACCACTTCTTTACCAATCTGTAGTCTTCTGCCCATAATTTTTACTTTTTTCTTATCACTGAAACAACAAAATTAAATTTGAAAGGTAAAGTTAGAACTTTTCCAGGATTCATCACAGTACATTAGTCAATAGTTTGCAAATGCTGGGTTCAATAAGAGGATAGATATTTGCTTTATCATGATGTGATTTTGCATATTGGTACATTTCACAAAATAAAGTCCATTTAACAAAAAGAACTTTTCCTTCCTTCTTCCTCAGCCCCATGATAAAAACAGAAGTGCCAGGCTCATTCATTCAGTGTTTTGTGAATGTTGGTGTAGGTAGTTCAAAAGATAAGCAAGAAATATCTATGACTCAAGGGATTTACAGGAAGGACAAAGATGAACACATTGTATGTACTAATTTTGGAAACAATGATTGTAGTTTTTGAATTTGCTCAAGATTTTAAAAGATTGTTCTTCAGTTTTAAGAATAGTTATTTGACCTACTCTTTCAAAGTTTACTATATTGTAGAATAAATTTGAACTTGATTTCATCATGTTGGGGTTCACTTTGGGTTATTTAGCCATAAATTCTAATGAAGTGAAATTTAGACATTCAGTTTAGCCCCAATTCCAATATAGTATTATTTTTTACTTTGAAATTCTATTTATTCTCCTGTGAGGATAAACTAGTTGCAATTCAGGTTATATATTTAATCCATGTTAAACTTTAGACCATATATTAAATGGTCTCTATTAAAATTATAAACTATCATAAATTCAGGACACCTACAAGATTAGGAGCTTAAAGTGATTGGTAGTAATGCATCTGAATATATACTATACAGAAATGTTTAATGGTACCATGAAGAAAGTTATTAATGCCACAATAAAAGAGTCTAGTTTCAGGTCTCACTTTTACCTGCAAAAGAGAACAAATATATCCCTCTCCTTTGTTACCTTTGAGAGACTCCAGGTCATTGTATCCCATCACAAAATGAGCTAGGATTTAGATCTTACAACAAAAAGAACCATTTTGCTCATCATGATTTCTCTAATTTGGAGAAAATAAAAGTTGTTTTCAGATTCTTTGATAAACAAACCCATACACACACACACACACACACACATACACACACTCAAATATCTATATTTTATCCAATAGAATGTAGTGGATTGAACTTTCCAGAGGTCTTTCCTTGGGTCCTAGGGTCACAGGTTAGCAGAATTTGAGAGAGGCATCAGATTGTGAAAATAGAGTCACAAAGGTGAAGGGCACACTTTGATTTGGTAATGAGACTCTTTTTAAAAGAATGAACCAAATAAATATATAAGATTCTTTTCTCCAATAGATAGATTTGATGGAAATCAGAATAGTTGGATCTAAGGTAGCAGAGGCATAATCAGAGGTTAAAAAAAATATATAATGGAGAAAAACACAGGTATGTAGAGCAAGTTTGGGGAAGGCTCTGGATTTGGGGATGGGAGAGCCAGATGAACATGCACAGATGTCTCATTCCACAGTTCAGGTTTCATCGTTCTCAACAGATTCTTAAGTTTCTAAGTAGTATCTGAGTTAATAAACTTCTACCATACTAGGTGGCTACAACCAATTAGAATAAAGTTTCTAGTGCCCATAATAAGCAAACATCAGTAATGGTGGACATGGGGTCAGCATTAGGACAGCCATCTGAACATCCTACGACATTATAAAACAGTTCCTGTTTCTCAGAAAGGGCATAAGTCCCCATCAACTGGAAAGTGACAACATAATCCATAATCTGGCCTGCAGCCACTATGGAACTTGAAATGTCAAAAACCAATCAATCGAGAGGAGTTTATCAACTTCTTCTTACATGCCTTTAAAAGAAGTGTTATCAGATTTAAATGACACTCTTGCCCCTCCCTGGAGCACTGTGCAGGAGTTCTAAATCTTTCTCTCATTTTCCTTTTTAGTAAAATTCCTGCTCACTTGCTTATTTTGGTGATATTAGTGGTGTTCATTCTTTGACTCTAACTCTGTGGAACACGAACCTGCTGGTACCAGTAACCTTTCCTCATTTTCTTTTTTATAAAATCTGACTCTGCTCCATTTTATATTATAATTTAAAATCTGAAGATACCTATATGCCTAGTCTGAAAAAAATCTTAATTTTGTATAAAGACTTTGGATTTTTTCAAAACTTGAGGATAATTTACATTTCCAATTTTTGTTTGTATTGCCTGGATAAACAGCTTCCCGCAAAGCCCTCATTTGGCATTTTTTCTCTTTGCACTTTTCACCTTAACCCTATCCCATAGGACATTTCTCTCCTGCTTCCTCTCTTTTCTTATGCAAGGGAACATAACAAAAATAGCAAGACAACATAGGGATAGATTTAAAAATTATTTCAATAAACATAAACACTACTAGCACAGATGCTACTAATGGTAAATATTAAGTATTTCCCAAAAGAAATACTTTCAGGAAGATTCTATAGGGCACCAAGGAAATTAAACAATATCCATCTTTAACTGCTTTAAGTCTTCAAAACCTAGATTGACTTTTTAAAACAATTTTTTAGTCATGGGTGGATACAATGCCTTTATTTTGTTTATTTATTTATATGTGGATCCTGAGGATCTAACCCAGTGCCTCACACATGCTAGGTAAGTGCTCTACCACTGAGCCACAACCCCAGCCCTAGATTTACTTTTTATACAAAAAAAGTGTTTTATATACAAAATGTTTTATATACAACATTTGGGAGTGTTTTATATACAAAAATGATGGAACCAGCCAATAGGAGATTATTACCTAAAAAGAGCAAAACTGTGGTATTTTATGCAAAGTGCAATAACATCAGCAATATCACTTTAAAGTAGAAAAAAAAGTGGCTCTGTGACTGACATTTGGACAAAACAGATGGCAGCTGAGCCTTTAATCACATGGCCCACAAGCTCTTAGTGCTTGGTAACCAAATGAGGTAGTAACTGATGTAGTCCATTGTAAACAACAAAGTGTGAATTAACTGTGGTTAGTAACAAATTATAAAATAATGGGCAGATATCCATTACAGAGTTGTTCCTTTTTGAACCAAAATACATAGAGCTATATAAATGTCAGTTGCCATAATATCATTGTTTTTGTGCTTATTTTTTGTGAGAGTTGAGAGTATGTAGTTCTGTGTCATCCAATTTAGTAGCCATTAGTTACCTGCAGCTATAAAGCACTTCAGATTTACCTAGTCCAAACATAGATGTACTGTAAGTATAAAACACAATCCTGATTTTGAGTACTTTAGCATGAAAAGATGCAAAATATCTCAATAATTTTCATTCACTATTGAAATGATAATATTTTTATTATATTGATTTCAATAAAATATGTTGGGCTGGGGCATAGCTCAGTGATAGAGTGCTTGCCTGATATGCACAAGGTCCTAGGTTTAATCTCCAGTGTGTGTGTGTGTACATATATACACACATATATATAGTTAAAATTAATATAATCTATTTCTGCTTTCTTTTAGAAATTTAAAATTGCCTATATGATTCACATTTGTAGCTCACATTGTATTTCTATTGACAGAACTGCCTAGGCATATGATTGTGGTAGAAAAAAGGGTAGATGTGAGAATAGTATTACTGAGAGTGTCAGACTTTATGTTTTTAAGGGTCAAGGACCTTAATACCCTAGTAAATATAATTAATGAGAAAAGTAAGCCATAAGTGAAAGAAAGCTCTAAAAAGTAAATTCTATACTATTTTTTTAATGTAAAGCTAACAAAATGTTCAGCTATTGGGAATGCATTATTTGTTGGATCAGAGAAAATTTTAAAACTTTACTAAGGAAAACTTAGAAACTAATCAAGAAAACTAAGTATAATTGGGCATGCATTCAATTGATGTGATGAAGGAATTCAAAACTTTTATTTGCTCTAATGTTAAAGTATTTCAGACTTTTAAAAATGAACAATCATGAAATAAGTCATAAAATTCAATTAATTCACATGATATTATGATGTCATATTTAAAATAAGATATCTTCTGTCTAAAATGATTTTGATGAAGCCATATGGTGTATGTGGTAGACACAATACT
Source organism: Geosciurus inauris (assembly GCA_004024805.1). NCBI lineage: Eukaryota > Metazoa > Chordata > Mammalia > Rodentia > Sciuridae > Geosciurus > Geosciurus inauris. The sequence goes on along the minus strand of PVHX01005846.1, from coordinate 2,715 downwards.
ATACCATCCCAAAAGATACTTACATATCAATACCTAGAATCTGTAAATATTTTATTTTATATGGCAAGGAAAATTTTGCCTATGTAATTAAATTATGGATTTAAAATGCTAAGATTATCCTATATTATCTCAGTTGGTGCAATGCGTTCTTTTAGTAGAGAGGCAAGAGGATCAAAGTTAAAGAAAGATGTGATAACAGATGCAGAGGTTAAAAAGATAAACCCTGAAGATGGAGGATGGGGCCATAAGTCAAGAAATGTAAGTGAGTCTTTGAGCCAGAAAAGGCAAGAAAATGGGTTCTTTTCTAGTCTCCAGAAGAAATGCAGCCCCTTTTATCAGATGCATTCTGTCTTATAAGACCCCTTTTAGACTCAGACCTCCATAACTGTAAGAAAATAAATTTGTGTTGCTTTAAGTCACTGCTAGTGATAATTTGTTACAGCAGAAATTGGAAATAACACAGTAAGTAACTGTTGCTAGCTGATTTGAAAATTCTCATTATTTGTACATATGTAATGTCTTTGTATATTATTGAAGATACTTCCTATCTTCTTCATAAGGTCTGTGTGAATATATCACAAGATAAAATATAGTGAATGCTTTGAAAAGTATAACATATAAGCCGGGCGCGGTAGTGCAAGCCTGTAATCCCAGCCCTTAGGGAGGCTGAGACAGGAGAATCGTGAGTTCAAAGCCAGCCTCAGCAATGGTGAGGCACTAAGCAACTCAGTGAGACCTTGTCTCTACATAAAACACAAAATAGGGCTGGGGATGTGGCTCAGTGGTCGACTGCCTCTGAGTTCAATCCCTGGTACCAAAAAAAAAAAGAAAAAGAAAGAAAGAAAAGAAAAGTATAACATATATAAATACATAATATTGTCAATGTTTTAAGCATAGCATTGTACTATAGGTATGATATTAATATATTTTCATAGTTGAGATTGCTTAGAACTTAACTGCTAAGAAAGAATACATGAATCATATGGGTTAATTTGGGTTCACTCTGACAAAGATTGTGTACTACATTTGGGAGGTCATTCCCAAGAAATTTGCAAGAAGTAGAAAGTGACAGACAAGAAAAGACAGACAATAGAGGGTTGAAATTTTTTTTTTTTTTTTGGTACCAGGGATTGAACTCAGGGGCACTTGACCACTGAGCCATATCCTCAGCCCTATTTTTGTGTTTTATTTAGAGACAGAGTCTCACTGAGTTGCCTAGCACCTTGCCATTGCTGAGGCTGATTTGAACTCTTGATTCTCCTGTCTCAGCCTCCCAAAGTGCTGGGATTACACGCATGTGCCACCGCGCCCAGCTGAGGGTTGAAATTTTTTACCTAGGAATTTGCTACGGTGGTAACTGAAGCTTTATCCCTCTGTATAAACCTAAAAGCCAACTTAGAGCACAGTGCTTCAAATGATTACTCTTCTAGAGTCAGGAAACTCTGGTATTTGTACACCAGCATCTGTCAGTCATTTGTTGAGGGCTATTCCCAGAAGCCATAATTCCCTTGCACCTCTGGCCTGCTCTAGGGACAGATGATAATAACCCCCTTTGTAGCTAAACCTTAGTCAAGACTGTTGCTCCACAAGGCCCAGATCCTGGCGCTAGCAGGTGAGCGAGCAACACCTTCCAAGAGGAAGAGCAACAGTCTTGACTAAGGTTTAGCCCCAGCCTTGACCTGTTGTAGCAAGAGACTTGCTAAGCCAGTTTAGTGAGAATCTCCTGCACCCTGGATATCTATTCAAGTTCCTCTTGTGCCTACCTTGATACCTGACCAAGTTCCTCTTAGTAATTTTTATCCACTGACTCCCTCACACTGCCCATTGGTACAAATCTCAAGATATCCTTATTGTGTATATAGTTGAGTTCAATCAGTTATTATAATAGCTTTGATCCCTGTTACAGAAAATTAAATAAAGTCTTCCTTGCCTGTTTAACTCCGACCTGTGCAAATTTTCTTGGACACAGGCATGAGAATCTCAGGCTGCTAAGAGAAGCCCTTAGACAGAGAATTCCAGGTGTTGGCAATGGGAAACTGGCAAATGGGCCATTTGAATGGCAATGGGCCATTTGAATTGGTGAGTGAGGGAACATGGATAAGGAACTAACACACTATTCTCAGTAACTTACTGACTTTAAGGTTAACATTGCTTTTTCTAAATCAACTATTTATATAAACTTCAGTTTCCTCTTCTGTAAAATGAAGGCAATAGCCAGGCACAGTGGAGCATCCCTGTGATCTCAGTGGCTCAGGAGATTGAGGCAGGAGGATCACAAGTTCAAAGACAGCCTCAGCAACTTAGCAAGGCCCTCAACAACTTAGGGAGACTGTATCTTAAAATAAAAAAAATAAAAAGGGCTGGGGATGTGGTGGCTCAGTGGGTAAGCACCCCTGTTCAATACCTGGTACCAAAAAAAGAAAGAAAGAAAGAAAGAAGAAGAAAATAATAACAACAATATTATTATTATTATTTTAAAATTTTTTAGTTGTTGATTGACCTTTATTTATTCACCACCGGGCGTGGTGGCTCACGCTTGTAATCCCAGCACTTTGGGAGGCTGAGACAGGAGAATCGCGAGTTCAAAGCCAACCTCAGCAAAGGCGAGGGGCTAAGCAACTCAGTGAGACCCTGTCTCTACATAAAACACAAAATAGGGCTAGGGATGTGGCTCAGTGGTCGAGTGCCCCTGAGTTCAATCCCCAGTACCAAAAA